>CAVNZG010001077.1:85015-204169 GCA_963693315.1 Diogma glabrata
TAATATTTGGGTGAAAGTTAGAGAGTTGAATGTAGATTCTTTCTTTTGGAGGAAGTGACTCCAGCTCATCGTCTCTACTTTGTTTTGCTCTAATCACAATTGACCACTGGTGACTACCAACCAACTGTGAACCTGATTTCATTTTAACTGATTAATATTGTAATCTGTCGTACAAAATTTTGTTGCATTGTCGTTGTCGACCGTCACCGTCGGTGTTCCTAGTTTGCGTTAATTGTAATGGGGACAAGACATGTTGCCAAGAATACCAACAGGAAGCAATCATAGAACTGCGTTTCTTGAGATTTTACAATCCAGCTAGCGAAAGTCATGTGGAAACGAGAATGAACGTCCCCCAATCCAGCACAAATTAATCGTTATGCACGCATTTCAGAAAGAGCAGACAGACCAAGAAAAACTGAACGGATACTCTGACGACCAAAGCATCGGGGAAGCCAAGACCATCACAGCCACACCAAAATTATACTTTATTTATTAAACAAATATACACATAAGAGAAAATTATATATATGTCATCACCCATAGGTATTCCAGATCCAACTTCTCACCATCTTCTTCCCTTCTAGTCTATCATCCTTCGTATATAAGACAACTGAATTTTTTGCGCCAAATGCAAGGCCGATAGTTGAACACCTATTGTAAAGTGTGTAAAGCAAAGAACTGGTTGCGACAAAATGAAAAGGCAATCGTTGAACAATTACTGTAGAATAATTACATCGATGCTGTTGCAATAATTACATTGATGCGATAGTTGAAAATTATTGTAAAATATATTAAATCGATGTCGTTTGCTGTGCAAATGCAAATGCGATAGTTGAACCATTATTGTGAAATGTATAAAGTAAATAACTGTTTGCGTCTAAATGAAAAGACGATCGTTGAACAATTACTGTAGAACAATTAAATCGATACTGTTTGTTGCACCAAATGCCAAGGCGACAGTTGAACAATGTATATGATTTATGTTGACTGATGTAAAGAAGAGAAAAAAATGCTTGTACTAGTAGAGGTGATATACTCAATGTTGAATTCTGATATATACAAAAGGATGGCGGCAACACAAAAAAGAAGGTCGGATCAAAGGAAGAGCTTTCGAAAATCTACCACGATGCGAGATATTTCCAGCTCTTCCTCGTTTGAACTTTTCAGAACAACAAATTACGGCGAGTTCCAAGAAGACAGGTTAGGGTAATTTTGCTAAGATCTATTGGATTTATTTATTCATTTCTTGTGTTTGCTCTCGGGTAACTTATAACTCCTTTGGTTAAACGTAAACCTGTTTATTTATAATGGGATCGTATGCGTAATAGTCTCTCCATAAGTTTGTTTGTTCCCAGACAAGTGAAATATATCGTTGAACATCTCACATAAGGTAGTAACTAAGTTTTTTGATGATACAGCGTGGAGTGGAGGTAGATTTTAATATAGAGGCTGGCTGCTAGTGGCGTTGAATTCTCCAGGAGATGAATATGATGATACGAGATGTTGTTGGAGATGTTGTATCCAATATAATGAGTTACTTTGAATGTGTTGATTAAGCTGAATCTTCGGTTATGATTTAACAATTTTACTGTTCACGTAAAGTAAACACAAAAGTCAGTAGATAAAATGTTGTTGTATCAACAATATAATAAATTAAATTTATTTCACAAAATCTTCAGGTACAGTAGCTTCCACATTCACTAATGGTCTTGAACTATTAAAGAGTAGTACGAATAGAAATTAGATTCTCTCAAAATACACTAACATTTCAGAGTTTAATTGTATTTATACGAAATAGCTTATACAAGTTACATCAAATATGCTTTATTGTATTTATCAAATTGATGGCGAGGCGATGCAAAATAATATACATAGAGAATTACATTTTTAATTTAACACGAAAAATAAGAACTTAAAACTATTTGGAAAAATATGGAGGGACTGAAATCTCACAGCTCTGAGATATCAAGACTTCGGTCTGGTTTAAGGATTTTGATATAGTTTTTGGCAAAAATCTTTAATGAGGACATGGTTTTTAGTTTTGGGCAGCGATGTATACCAAACATAACTCTTTGTTAAAGTACATTGTATTTTTATCTTTGTTTAGAAATTTATTACAAAACTAACACGAAACATCAATACGATGCCGGAAAATTATAACAGATCATAAATTAACATAATTTAGTGAAATGATGATACACTCAGCAAACTGCTCAAAAACCTCTCCATTTAGCGTTTCGAGGAAATATTACAAATTCATATTTCTTTCAAAATTCCAAAAATATTGTAAAGATTAAATAAAATCAAAAATTAGAATGAAATCAAATATTTAAACTTTTTCTAAATTCCAATAATATTCCAAAAATTCTTAAAAATACAAACTTTTCCAAAATTCTAAAAATATTGCAAAAATTATTACAAAATCAAAAATTAAAACTTTTTTCATAATTCCAAAAATTATAATAAAATCAAAAATTTAATATTTTTCAAAATTCTAAAAATATTCCGAAAATTCTTACAAAATCAAAAATCAAATCTAAATTCCAATAATATTCCAAAAATTCTTCAATATTCAAACTTTTTCCACAATTCTAAAAATATTGCAAAAATTATTACAAAATCATAAATTGAAATTTTTTTCAAAATTCCAAGAATTATAATAAAATCAAAAATTTAAAATTTTCCAAAATTCTAAAAATATTCCAAAACTTTTTTCAAAACTATAACAAATTAAAAAATGTCCATGTCCAATTTCATTTTCAATTACATTTACGTCATAAAAACAGCTACATTTTTTTTCCAAAAAATTGGCGAAAAAGATAAATGAAATCATTTTTTGACACGCTTGACATTATTTTTTTGACAAACTTATAGGTAATGCCATAATTCTCTATAATAATAATATATTTTCATGTTATACAAATTATTAATTTTATTTTTTTCCAAAAAATTGGGTTAAAAAGTAAATAAATATCTTTCTTTTGACACACTTGACAACATTTTTTTGACAAACTTATAATGCCATAATTCTCAATAATAATAATAAAATTTCATTTCAAACAAACAATTAACTTTATTTTTTTCCCAAATATTGAGTAAAAAAATAAATAAAAATCTTTCTTTTGACACACTTGACAACATTTTTTTGACAAACTTATAATGCCATAATTCTCAATAATAATAAATAAAATTTCATTTCAAACAAAATTTTAATTTAATTTTTTTCCAAAAAATTGGGTAAAAAAATAAATAAAAATCTTTCTTTTGACACACTTGACAACATTTTTTTGACAAACTTATAATGCAATAATCTAGATTTTGGTCTCACATAGCAAACCCGACCATCAAGATTTCTCCAAATTCAACGTTCCTACTCGTAATCACTTAAAATGAACTTGTTTTAACCAAAAAATATGCAAATTTCCTTGTTTTGACATACGACGATTTTTTTGACAAACTTCCGGTTTAGTTATAGAACACATCGGCCTTTCGGCTCTTACCATTGAGTGTACCTATTTTTAGAATTCAAAATTTTTCAAATCCCTTCTGCCGTTTTCTAGATTTCGTCGGTTGTGACGGCCGGACGGCCGACAGACAGACATACATTTTTTTTTGGCTTTTCTAGAATCAGTAGTCCTAAAACGTCGAGAAATGCCAAAAAAATGGGGGTAAGAATTACACTTTTAGCTCATGAATGTAATACTTATGTCTTTCAGACCGAAATAAAACAAAATCTGAATAATAATTTATTATATTTTTCTTGTTTTTTTCATAAATGTTAACGAAATCATCGCCTGCTAAATTTTAAATTTTTTTGAGAAATGATTTTAGTTTTGATGTTCGCCACAAGTTTTTCTCCTCTGAGTTGAGTGAGGCATTTAGATATATTAGTTTTGGAATTCGTTCGGTTCGTTCGTCTGAGTTTATAACTTCAGGGTTTTTTGGTTAAGTTTTTGGTGTTTTCATCATTCGGTTGTGTGTTTATTTGTCTTTGTCTTTGATGAGATTTTTCACATTTGTCTTTGATGAGATTTGTCTTTGATAAGAAAGTTGGAAAAAAAAACGCATGTTATCATTTCTTTAGTCACGCATAGTAGTTGACCAGTTAGATCTTTGGAAAGAGATGCTTCGACCAGTTTAGTTTTTCGAGAGAGTAATGTTGAGTTTATATTGGTATTAATATCTGCAAGGCACAGTTTTGGATGTTGATGGTGGTATCCGCATTCAGCGAATAACACGTAAAGTTTTGATATTCCCTTGCTGGCTATTGTTGGTAGTGATATACCTGTGACAGGATATGATGGTTTTGGTGATACGATTGAGAGTAGTGCACATTGAGATGATTGGGAGCTTGAGTTTATCAGAGGGCTATTAAACGGACGGTTATTCAAAGAAAATTGATCAAAACCTTTACTTATATCTTTACAGGTGTGAGGATATCATTTCACCTATGGATCGTGATATCGAGGTACTTCACATTCTCCTTATAAAAAATAGTTCTTCATATGTTGAACTTTAATTGACAATTAACGCTAAAGTATTCAATGATTAAAAGGAATAAAATTAACTCAAATTTAAAAAAAAAATTGTTTAACACATTTTAACACAAACTAAAAAGGAAATATGCTCCGAAGAAAAATTATTCTCCTAAATTAAATTTAAACATCAAATTAATATTTAAATAGTTTTCATCAGCATATCTGCCTACGCCATTATAATAATATAAACAAGGTAAGTGGAAGAAAAAACTTTACTGTAAAAAGAATATTTCATGAAGATATTGATTTATATTGATCACTCCAACCACTTCGGTTTTCGAAACGTATCTATACTTTCTCACAACTGTAGAAAAAATCTCATGTGTATACCATCTTCAAATTAATTCTTTATAATCACTGATTGATTGAAACAAAATTAAAATTAACGATACATATTTGCTTCTTAAATATATTTATTTTTATTTTTCAAATCCATCACAATCATTATCATGGGAAAAATTAATAAAATAATTAATTATTATTATTTTGTTTCGTGTTTTGTTTGGTTTTCATTTTTATCATAATAGTAACATAAATTTATATAACAAAAAATACTTACACTCACGTTTAGCTATATAAAATAAATAAAATATTGTAAATAAATGGTCTGCGCCATATTGGTAAATACAAAAACAAAAGAGTAGAAGTCAAATGTTGATTATAATTAATTGGTTTTTAATGAAGTCATTTTTTTGTATGTGTTTATGAATATGAATAATTTTCGGGTTGCTCAAACCTTTTTTAGTCTAATTAGACCATCGTTATTCTACAGATTTATAGAAATATTTATTTAACTGTAACTCAGTCATCTCCAATAAAGCTTAAGTAAAAATCTAAGCATTCATCAACTCCGTTTGTCAAAAAATAATCCAACGTGAGTATCAGAGTTTAATGTCCACCAAGATACAAGAAAATATGTGTTTCATGTAAAATGAGTTTGAGTTTGTTCATTTCAAAATAATACCTCTGGCGCTGGTCGTTGTTTTATATGCGATTATATGCATTAAACCATGCGAATGGTTTCAAAAGAAAATTTCATTGACACTCCTATAATAAAAGTTAGTACAATCCTCTTCACATTTTTATTTTCTATTTATAAAACATAATTTTGTCGAAATTATTCTTCAAATCAAAATCAATTAATTTTCCATTTTCCCAAATGTAATGTGTCCGCTACAAATAGGTTTCCATCCATCAATAATCTTTAAGAAAAAGGAAAAAAAAAGTTGAAATAATTAACAAATCCATCAAATATTTAAAATTATTAATAAAAAAATCATTAAAATAACTTAAGAATTACAAGAATTGTACAATCGTAGCAATACTATGAAGTTAAAATTAGTTCATTGATTTCCCCATTTGGGGTCTTCTTAACTTCTTATTTATTTATTTAAAAAATAAAAACAAATCTGCTATCAATATATTTCTTACTAAATGAATTCTTAATGTTTTTTTTGTTTGTTTGTATGTTGTAGCTCGATTGTTTGTGTTTTGTATTATTATTATATTTACCCATAAATCATTTGATGGGAACGTGATTACTTTTAATATAAGTAACAGAAATGCTATTTTTTATTGAAGAATTTTAAATTTGTTGGTTTACATACTTAAAAAAAGAAGGAGAAGAAGAAAAAAATGAAGTAGTTAAAAATTAATTTACTTGCATCGAGAAATGATCCTGAGACCATGACCTATCTGATTTTATGTAGATTTGTTTATTTATTTTTCATCTTAATTGGGAATTAAATTTGTTAAAATTTTTTTGGTTATCAAAAGATAACTGAACATGGAGTTTTTAATTGTGAAAACGATTTGCTGAGGTTGTCTGTTGCTTAAATATTGGAATAATTTTTACAAACCACTAAGGCATTTAATGAATTCCGGTATACCGAATATCAATATACCGGTATATCGTTGCATTTTTCTAAACCAATACCGAATGATCAATATAGATTGAACAAAAATATTAAATAAAATACATGCAAAATTATAACGACGTCGATTATTCTCAGGAAAATAAACAGGAAATGGAATGCTGTACCGTGAACGTAAAATCGTGTAAATAGAAGTAAAGTGATTTTATTTGTAAATAAAAGTTTTAAACTGTATTTAATAGAAAGATTTTGAGTATTATTTTTGAACGCTAGCTATGTTTATAATCGAAATTTCTACGATCGGTTGAAGTTTCTGATGCTATAGGGAAAAATATTCTAGATAAAGATTTTTGCTGTACTGTTTTGCTATTGTCATAAAACAATAAAGATGTTGAGGATTTAATAAAACCAGGTATTTGTTATGCTTAATCAAACCCAGAAGAGTATTTGATTGCAGCATGATTCTGAATTTTATAGGTCACATATCTAAAATAACGAAGCGGAAATTGTTACGAAGCTATTTTAACCGGTAAAAGTTCATTGGTCTGAACAATTTTCTTCTACGGGGAATTAATACATTTGATGCTAGTTCAATGTTGTGAGGATTGATACACACTATTTAAGTTTTTAACACTGTTGATCATAATTAATTAGTGACCAGAAAAAGCAAAAATAATTTTTACACTTATTAGTTAGCATTAGTTAGCAATTAACTTTACATTATTTAATTTAATCCAACACACTCGATTTCAATTAATTCATCAAACTTGTTGATTTAAGAAAAGCCGTATATAAAGTGAAGTAAATTCATTTTATTTTTTTTCGTTTGCAAACCAAAAATGGCAAAGCGAAAAATAAAATTACTAAAAGCGATTAATAAATTAATTATTCGTATGGTACTGTGACTTTCATCGATGATTGTTTAGACGGGATTTGATTTGTTATCTCATTTGTATGCTGTTGGTTCATAAAACTTGCAACTGAAGTTTTAGGTGGTGGTTTTGAGGCGAAGTAGCATTCTAGAAAATGAAGCTGTCACCAGGGCACCCAATATTTTTTCAAGCTGCTCGTGTTACTGTTAAGGTATTAGCATCTTGATCTTGTTCCAGTTCAGTTGCTGGAAAAACGGGCGGGTCGCTCCCAGACACCACTGAGAATTTGCATCCGTGTCTGAATCGGGCAAGGAGGATGGCAGCAACGTAGAGAAGTGTTGCGCCGCATAACACTCTTGTGGCGTGTTTGTTTGCGATCATGCAAGAGTCCAAAACTAATTGCAAGCTCCTTCAATACATGCATTATGAGAAAAAATGAAGTGCGTAATCTTTACACGCTGTTGAAGTAAAACTTCTTTGGCCACTGCAGCAGGTATTACTAAAAATATTAAATATAAAATAAAATAGATATATAATATTAAAATTTAGAGTTTCTTTCCAATATTCTTGATAATATAATTTGCAACAATGTGTAATAAAAAGCTATATTTACATGTTTTTCAAAGTCTTACAACGTATTACAAATTAAATTTCACGAATGCATGTCCACTTAATTCAACAATTGGTACAACAATTGATGCATTTTTCAAAAAATTTAGCAAATTTGTCATAAACCTCTAATTTCATATTTCAATTATGTTAATAATTGAATTGACTTTGAAACACATTTTGTAAATATTACTTTTTATTACACATGCTGCAAATTATATTATCATGAAATGCAACTCTATATTGCAATGTAATATGACATATTTATTTTATATTTCATCTTTTTATTAATACCTGCCACAGTAGCCAAAGAAATTTATTTCAACCGCGTGCAAAGATTACACCACTCATTTTTCTATATAACAAAACAAATTTAATCAACACAAATATTTTTTTCCCGCCCGGGAAAGCCCGGGATGCAAAATCTAAACACCATGACCACCATGACCACCGTGACACCACCACGACCATCATGACCACCATGAACACCATGACCACCATGACCACCGTGACCACCATTACCACCATGACCACCATGACCGCCATGAACAATATGACCATCATGACCACCGTGAACACCATGACCATCATGACCACCGTGAACACCATGACCACCATGACCACCATGACCACCATAACCACCATGACCACTATGACCACCATGACCACCATAACCACTATAACCACCATGACCATCATAACCAACATGACCACCGTGAACACCATGACCATCGTGACCACCATAACCACCATAGCCACTATAACCACCATGACCACCATAACCAACATGACCACCGTGAACACCATGACCACCATGACCACCGTAACCACCATGACCATCGTGACCACCATAACCACCATAGCCACCATGACCACTATGACTACCATGACCACAATGAACACAATGACCACCATGACCACCGTGACCACCATGACCGCCATAACCACCGTGAACACCGTGATCACCATATTACCACTATGACCACCATGACCACTATTACCACCATGACTACCATGACCACCATGACCACCATGACCACAATGACTACTATAACCAGCCCTAAAGAAGTTTTACTTCAAAAAACTAAAACAATTCAAAATATAAATTTAAAAAATTACGAAACTCAATAAAATATTACGAATATTATATTATTAGATATTTAAATCTAAGATCTACACGTCCAACTCATTCAACGTTTAATACGATACTGAATAAGCGTATACAAAATACAATACACATAATCGAATTGTCGCATACTTGCCGAACATAATATTCGTTTGCCTTTTTTACTTCTAATTTCTTTTTTATTTTATTGTGTTTAAATTTCTACTTAAGTTTTTTTGGAATTGTGTGCATGTATATGTTTAAAATTCAAAATCAGACTGTAGTATGATAGAGATGAGTATATATGGTTATATATCTGTTCAAATGACTACTTCCGACATTTATATGTCGACATTTATATGTGTGTCATAATTGAATTGTATCGTATATTTGCCGAATATTATATTCGTTTTTTGATCTTCCGTTGCCAAATTCTTAAAACGCGCTTAAAGACGTTTTACTTCAAATTATTTCTAAAAATTACGTTTTACTTCAAATATTTACAATAACAAGCATTAAATTTACTTATGGTCTAGGAAAAAAGAGAAAGATTGCCTTTCGTTTTTTCGGGGTCACCAGTTTTGGTTGCAAACTGTCTGTCACCAGTTTTGGTTGCAGTTGCTTTGGCTATGATACTTGATGTAGTCATAGTCATATCAAGGCGATGATACTTGATGGGGCGGTCGTAGTTTTTAAATGTTATTCATATAACGTCATATATTCCACAGACTAATAAATGAAAGCTCCAGAGATTTCTTGTTTCTGGTTATACCAAACCAATATCAAAGAACTCATTCGTGTTGTTACATTTTTAGCAACCGGTTCCATATTTTTTATTACTATTTCAATAGATAAATATTCGAACATATAATATTCGAAATATTCAGTAAAAATAAACTTTAAAGTTGGCATTTGAGGTTAAAAATAGTTTATAATCATTTGTGTGTCAAATTTATATGAAATCACTTTAACGACTGACTACAATTCTTAAATTGAATAAAAGTTTTGAATAAAGAAATACACGAACGAAAAATATATGTTACTTTATAGATTAATTGCCACAGTTAGATTTTCTGTTCTTTATTATAATATGCATATGCAATTATAAATAATGTGCAAATTATTAATTTTTATTACATATTCTTATTATTATTCAAAGTTGAGACATTTTAACTGATTTGGAAATTTTACCTAAAAGTTTATAAATGCAAATTACCAAAAGAATTCGTGGTAATGGAATAATTAATAATGGAGAATGACATTACATGAACTTGGAATCTTTTCTCTTTTCCACCAGGAGTGAAACTATATTTTGTTAGGGAGAATTACAATGATAGACTAATTTTGATTACATGAATATCCAGCGCTTTCTTTCAGCGTAATTTTTAAAATTTTTGTTGGACAAAATACTCGACAAAAATTCGCAATTTAGGTAACGAGTTAATGTTTGATTTTTGAATCTAGAAATATGGCTTGTTGCAGACCTTGGCGAACCACTTATAAACTGAAAAGTGAAACCACAACATGACCCTTGCTGAAGTTTGAACGTAATCGAATAACGATTTTAGAAATGGCAGCATATTTAGTGGATGTATTCGTTTTGTATGGGAAATAGGAGATTGCCGGAGTTTTATCAATTTATGGTGTATAGTAGTATAGTATGTATAGTAATCGATTAATGTAGTAATGTAGTAATCGTCTTATTTTGATTACACTGATAGAAAAAACTCGTTCAACACAACCTCAATTTGTGCCAACCGAATATTTCTATCACATTGACTTCAAAACTCAGTTGTCTTAACTCTTACCCCCTTATTTTGGTTAATAAATTGGTATGAAAACTATAAAAATTAGTTGCTTCAACCGAACTAAAATGCTTTACAGTTTTTGGAACAAAATATTTCGTTCAAGTTTAGTATAGAATAACTTTACTTATATGTAATTTAATTTCGATAAACTGTTTGGAGTGTCTATTGTCAAAAATAGGATGACAAGACAAAAAAGTAATAATAAAACTAAAAAATGCAATTATTTTGGCTTGTCAAAAATTTATTCACTTACATATTTGAGTAAAAAATACATATACAAACATTTATTTTTCTGATCCACTAATTAATTAAAAATATAATCAACATCTTAATGCATTAAAAAAAATGTGAGAATAACAGAATAGTTTCTTTTTCTTACATCAGGCAGCCCAAATCACATTTTAAACGAAAGATATTTTTTCACCATCACCTCACAAAATTACTTAAAACTATAAACAATAGTCAGGAAATAGTAGATTTTTTTACAAGTGGTGAAAACGTCTCTTTTTGCGTGACTGAACGGTTTGTCCACGAGACGCGATAGCGTCGAGTGGAATAAGTTCAGGAACGCAAAAACGTTTTTACCACGCGTAGAAAACGCTATTTTTTCTACGCTTGTAAATATAAATGATAATATTTACAAATTCATTTAATGAAAACTTACAAAACGACATATCTAAATTTTACTGTGTAAAAAATAAACATAAATAAGCATTTTTACCAGTGTAAAATAATGTGATTATTGTGTTCGCCTACAGATGGAATAATAACAGGCGAACACAATAATAACTAAAATAACATTATTTTACACTGGTAAAAATGCTTATTTATGTTTATTTTTTACACAGTCAAATTTAGATATGTCATTTTATAAGTTTTTAGTAAATGAATTTGACAATATGAATAATGAAAATAGTTCATATATTTTCTCTAAAAACTTTTACAGATATTACAGATATTTTTTTTACCGACTGGAAGTCATCGTTTAAAGTATAAATTTAAAAAATTGTAAGTAAGTTTCAATTAAAAACAACTTAAAATAAATTTTTTAATAAAATTTATTCATTTATTTAATAAATTTTTTTTTGGCGGAAAGAACTCAACAGAATATATTTTATATCTGACAGTTAATTATCGGAGGAAAAAATTATACGATATATCTGATACAAATTTTATTTTATCGCTCCGATTTTTCCGATATACAAAAAAGTTAGTTAGTTTAATTAATTAATTACACACAATTAATTACACACGATTCGATTCGATCAAAATATTCAAAATATTCAATCCCTTCAAAATACTGCGATATTGACAGAAATAAACACAGCAACCGAAACAACAACAGAAATAGTAAATCAAATTCAATCTCAAATATTCAATCCTTTAAATAACCACCACCTGTAGGCGGCCACCGAAACTTATTTACTTTCACTCCTTGTGACTGAAAACATTTTCAGTCACTACTTAGAAAAAGTTTCCCTTTCACATAGGTTTTACTATATATTAAAATGACATTTTCGTAGCTTGAAGTAGAAAAAATAATTTTTTTCTATTTAGTTTATATAAATTATAAAACTTGTATGTATTTTATGTATGTTAAATCAGATCACAAGCTTTACCACATTTTTCACTAACAATAACTAAATCAAAACTGATTTATATTGTATTCTCAAATAAACTAGTTCAACAATTTAAACAAAAAATTGACACTTCACTCGAAAAATCAAACAATTTTTTATAATACGATTTAAGTATGCTACATAGCTACAATCAATTTGTCAATCAATTCGAAAACGAAAATAAACGAAATAAAATTTAGTATTAAAATCCTCTAAATTTTATTTCGTTTATGAAAACGAAAACAAAATCAATTTATTGACAAATTGATTGTAGGTCTGCAGCTTGCTTTACAAAGGTTTCCTATAACAAAACAATAAACACAGAATACAAAATGGAATGTTTACTTTAATAAAGCTAACATCTCAAACCAAAGAAGAGAAAGAATAAACAAAAACTCAAAAAATAATAAGCATAAAAAAACGATAGTAGTTGTTGCAACCGAATAAATCTGTTGAATATACCAATTTCAAGATTAATTCCGTAGTTGTGACAACTAAATCAGAAACAAAGAATTTTTGGCAATCTACAAACGAATTATTCATTAAGTGTAACCGAATTTAAGTTATTAACACTAAATTCAGTTATAAAGGACGAATCGCAATTACTTTAAACGAATTTCGATTGTAATAACTGCAAGTCTGTTACTATAACCTTTTATTTTTAAGCTAATAAACTTTTCTCTCAGTGTACGTTTCTTTATTTCTTCATGGACGACCTCTATCTTATCTCTATAGAGGTTTTCATTTTTGATGCACGACGGGGCATTAACAATGCGGAATTTTGTTTTGAAACAAGTGTACAATTTTTGCGTTTGTTTCCTTAGTCCAAAACTTCATAGTTCACGGCCACACTGGTTTGAATATTTGACAATAGATAAGCAGTTTGGTTTGAATAGATAATACTGACCCGAGTAAAAATGAGTTAGAGAAAGCCTGAATTTAGTCAGGGCGTGATCAGGGTCTGATCAGTCCAGAAAGAGCAAACACTTAGCCTGAATTGGAATACCCTTTTAGAGTTATGATTATTTGAATATATACGGTCCTGATTTAGATTTACTCAATTGACCTCCAGTTGGACAATCTGAACATGCCTTCATACGAAATACCTTAGTATAGGGTTTCTCTCATTTATTTGTATAAGACGTACTTGATCAGGGCCTGATCCGACTATCCCTGACTATCCCCGGGCCTCATAGGGCAAAACCGTTACACTCATGATCAGGGCCCAACCGAACTGAGCCCTGACCACGATCCTATTTGAACTCTGACAAATTTCTGCTCGGGGAATTTTTGCCAAATAATCAGTACATCTTGCTAAATCTGAAGTTTAGTTCTTTTTTTTCTTTTCAATATGCTCCTTCCAGCTTAGTTTATACGCCAATTTCACGCCTATAAGTACTTTGCGGGGTTTGCATAAGCAACTTGTGTTGAGTTAATTTTCAGAGGTAGTTGTCTAACGTATTGATAAGTGAAGTTAACTATGGGTGGCTTTTATTTCATTTACCACCGTTTTGTTCAATTGGGGATTATATTCGTAACATATTTGTTGCTTCGTCTACGGCTTTGCTGGTGGTCACAACTCCAATATCATCTGAAAAAAATACAATAGTTGTGTTATGCCGGGAAGTGTCGTTGGACGTTTGGTGTTTTGGTAAGTCAGTGTTTGGACAGCAAATTAACTAGATTGACATATTTGTGCAACTTCTTATTTTTTACTATCTGCATCATTCATATAGCCAAAAATGCTACATCTGGCGCCATTTTTTTAGTTTAGAATCAATAAGAAAAAAAATTATGAAATGAGAATAAAATGTAAACTAGTTCAAGCCGACTTATTAAATAATGAATTACATCCAATAACTCTTTCACACTTACTATATGAATCTTTATAATTTAACTTTCAGAAACATCGAATTCGGGTCCCAACCCTTCATTCACTCCTTTCTTCGGCCTCCTTTGATACTACAGCACCTTTGCAAAATTTTAGTCAAAACAAATGAAAAAAATATGGTGGCAAAAAGCTCTAGATATCCATGTAATATAAACGAAATTAGTCAAAGTACAACGCTTGCTACGTAAAACTGGCCATAAATCGACAGTCATAAATTTTATACATAAACAAAACGAAAATATGCTGCCATTCCTAGACCGGTGAAGCCCGATGAAGCTCAAACTTCAGCACGGTGGATGTTCTGCTCCCACTTTTCAATTGATGTGTCACTCGCCAAGATTTACGATTATTCATTTTTTGGATTAAAAAAGGGATAGGCTAACTCATAGAAAAAGGGATAGGCTCTCACTTGCATATTTTGTAAAAATTTTGTCCAAAAAAAAATAAAAAAAAATTTTGTCATAAAGCTCTGCATGTTACGCAAAACCGGTCATAAATTCCGGCTCTAGATACCCATGTAATCGAATCGCTATGGTTTGTTCATAGCTTTACACAAACATCGTCATCCGATGTTAATTCGCTGAACTCTTACATTTCAATGACCAGCGTCTGAGCTGCAATTGTACTTTGGTCCTTATGTCTCACAATGTTTACAATTCTTCAAGCGCATCAGTTGCTCTTCATACTCTCCCAGCTTAATTAGGAGAGCTCTCGCTAATTAGCCAATTTTTTTTTTCCCCGAAAATTAAATTCTTTATCTCATTTTATGGAAAGACCATTTTGACAAGCTCATTTTAGTGAGTTTTCTCATCTTGACCCTGCTTCACTAAGACCTGCTTGTGCTGCTCTTGCGACTGTCCAAGCTTGAAACGCTACATAGACTGCCTTGCGATGTGCTTACTATCCGATCATGGGTCCTCACAGACACTTGTGGATTTTGAATTAGTATAGTCTCCTTGACCCTCACATCTATAGTATTGACATAACCTAAGCTTAGCTTCCAGAAGCCTACATACAACTAAGGGCGACAGGTGCCCAGAGGCTTGGTACCTTAAACAGGATTAACCCTACCTCACCTATCCATGGTATGTACCAACCAGGATTTGGGGGGGCTAATAACGGTAAATATTTGAATATTTGAGTTATTAGTTCACTACTACACAGGGATTGGGTAAAAGGCTCATTCGGTTTACAATACATTACCCAAAGTACACCCATATCCGTTGTGGATGCTTCGTAGGAGCTATCAATAAAGAACTCCAAAATGTGAAGTTAGCTTATGTTTTATGTTATTTCTGTTCTTTAACCCATACATGAATGTAAACAATATTTTCGACCAGTGCATATAACCAATAACAAAGCATGTTAAAAAGAATTACTTTAAAACATCGTGGAAATAAATTCGCATAAATAATCAAAATCATTAACATTTTCACGACTACTTCAACAAGAACAACATCATCCCACCCATAGTCCTTAATTAATCACAGTACACAATTCAATTGGTTCATTTATTATATATGCTAAAGTATTTATGCTCTAACGAAAAAAAATTCAGTGAAATGGCTTCCAAATTATTTATTACTTTAAGTCGTTTGTGGATGAAAAAAAAAGTTCTTCAAATATGTGTATGAAAATAAATTGATTCACATTTTTCATAATCATATATTTTCTTTTAAAGTTTCCTTTATCGTTATGATTCTTTTAATGGATTTTAATCGAAATATTGGTGGTGGGGATACAGTCGTTGTTGTTCCAATGCAATACTTCGAATAAATAAAATTTCTGTGCATCGGGATTTAGAAGCTCATACTTTAGGAGTTCTGTCACGACCATAAAAATGAATTCGGTACCATTGTATAAATTGTTCACTGTCGTTAAATACCATTAAACACAATTTTGTACATTTGACCGAAATTTCTGAACCACCGGTAACATTTAAGTTCATCAACTCAACACGAAAAAAAATAAAATACCTAAAACCGAAATTAATAAGTTGTTCAGCAAGGGGTTCTGCCAACTTTCCAAGAGCAACTTGTTTAATCCAATTCATATTGTTCAAAAGAAAGACGATAATTGGCGTTTGTGTGGTGAATTCATTTATCACTAACTTATCCATCAAGGGCTATCAGACTGTAAAAATCTTTTCAAAATTGATCTCAAACGCATTTATCACCAAGTCCCCGGCATATTTCGACATAGGAAACCGCAATTTATACTCCATTCTTTTTGTTCGAATTTCCAAGAATTGCGATTAAATTTATTTTATTATATTATTCGCGTAATTCTAATGTGCATGGAGCACAAAAGCATTTTTTTGCAAACGATTTGTCCATTTTTTCACCATTTTCTTAATGATACGATTTAAATGCAAAAAAACTCAATATCAAAAAATTTAAATATTTGACTTACATATAAAAAATGACATTAATTTCCCATATTTTTCTAAATATTATAAAAATAAGTTTAAATATCAGTAAACCGACATGAAAGAGGACAAACAAACATTATGAAAAAAATATCAACAAAATTAATTATTTAAAGTGTCCGTTTGTTCATTATGATTGTTTTCTTTACCTTCAATTAAAAATTTCTTTTCCATATAACTTACGATTTAAATAATTAATATTCATCAATTTAATGTCATAAAAGTTGTATTTCATAAAAAGTTAAATGAAGATAGCCATTTTCCATTCTTTTCTTTTGTTTATTATTATTATATCATTAAATAAATTTCGTTTCGGTTCGGTTTTTATTATTTGTAAAACATGCGCCCTAATTGTATGTAAATATATGTACTAAGGTGCTTTAAGACATGTGCATGATATGGTGCACATCGTGTGCATGACATGTGTTATGCACAATTTTGTTAATGGGGATTTTGTATCATGCACAATTAATAAACATTTCTTGTATTTTTTTTTCAAAATCGTTTTATGGGTCTGACACTATTAAATAAAAAAAATTCAAATATGAATTATGACATTCAAGCATCCTGATATATAATAAGCAACTTGCCGTCAGTAGCAGCTTGATCCCGATTCGCGTTGTTTTGCGTGATATTGCATCAAATAATATACGATGATATCAATCATCTTGTAATTAACTTTTTTTCTTCAAAATTGCCTAAATTTAAAAATGAAATAAATAAAAGTGCAAAGTCTCACAACAACATCTCGAACACTGCCATTACTTCTACAGTTCCACTACCAACCAAAAAAAACATTCAAGCTCACTAAATTTTCATATATTTTACATTCCAGAAGCAACTGAAATGAAAACCCATTTATCATCCGATTCCCTCTTAAATCAATCAATAAAACTCAAAAACAAAACATTTGTACATTTTTTTCGTAGACATCACTTGAAGTTTGGAATTTCAATTCGAGAAAAAAAAAATTAAGGTAAAAAAATTGTACTAATGAAAGATAGATATTTCAACATTAATGGAAAATTATATTTTAATTTCGAAAAAAATAAATAAATAAACAACGGAAATAGTAATTTTTCTTAACCGAAAAACAAACAATCAAAACCTTATAATTTCAACTTAATTTTCTCTCCGAACAGAAGTTAGATGTAATTAAAGTTTTTTTTATGTAACTCAAAAATTGAGCAGAATAATAAGAAGAATACGATTAATTTGGAAGATTTCTGATTAGATTTATTGGTTGGATGATGAAAATTTCTAATTAGATTGATCAGTATGAGATGTTAAATAATTATTTCGATTTTGAATTTGACGAATGCCAGATATGTACGAGAAAAAGTAACAAACAGTTGGCTTTGTTTTTTTAACGTTAATTACTAAAATGAATTGGGTGTTTGGTGAATTGTGGATGTAGTTGTAGTTGTATGTAGTTGCGTTAAACCAAACCTAATTTAACTGTTAAAGATGACCACATCAAATTAAAAGAAAAATTCGTCCAATGCTCTAACTTCAAATAGATTATAATCTTCCATATTTTTATTCTTTATTATTTTCCGTTTTTAAAGAAAAGAGAAAAAATTATTAAAGTATTTATTGACAAACAAGAAAAAATTTACATAAAAACCAATAATCAAAATAAATAACCAAAACCAAAACGATTAAAACAAAAAAAAACACAAGACACTAAGAGGCCGCGCGCGTTTATAACTAAAAGAAAATTAAAAGATGAAATCTAATCTTAAAAACTTATCTTTAAATAACCAAAATAAAACAAAATTATTAAATAATTTAAAAGGCACCAAATATATATTTTATTTTTTTTTGTTGGTTATAGTTTGGATTAAAAAACGAATAATTTTTTTTTTTTTTGAATTTATCACCAACCATTTTTCATTAGTGACAAATTGTTACAAAAAAATATTATTTTAGTTATACATCTTAAAGTATTTACCTATATATTTATATGATTAAATTAAAAATGGTTTTAAAGAAAAGAAAGGGTTGTATATTATTCATTGTATTGGTTTTGCTTGCGTGGCCGCTGTACAAGTGCATACAAACAACAGGGTAGAGTTTTAAACATTGTTACATTGCTGTTGACTGTGATGGTATCATGAACGAGAACGAGCCATCGAGATGCCAACGGGCTCCAGAAATAATATAGAAAAATTTTGTATTTGTTCCTGTACAATTTTTGCATTTGTTTCATGAGATTTTACATTTTTGTTGGTCAATTAAAGTTATATTTTGTCCAGCGATTTATACTAAGCCGAAGTTTAGAGTAAGGCAAGAAAAGACTGGATGAGGAATGGTTCTTAAATTGTTAACGAAAGTGGTCACAATCCATTGTTTGTGAATTTTACATTTTTGGTTTTTATTTACTAGCATTTTGTAGTTAGTATTTTTTTTGGTTGATATTAATTTTGTTTGATTATTACATGAATTTACTGTCGACCATTTTTATAAACAAAAATAAGGAAGACTTAAAATGATAGAACTTTGGTGATTTGTTTGTTGATATGTTTAATACTAGCATATACAGCCACGGTGGTGCCCTTGCTATCGTATAGTGGGGAATTTCGAGCTTAATCAAATCACGGATCTTAGAATGTCAGCAGGTTCGTCATTTGTGGTAGGCGGCATAGGTAATTGCCTTGCTCCTCGTGCGTTTAGGGGTTGCAACATTGAACTTTTACCCCACAAAAAATTAAATTATTTAACAAACGGATTTGTTCCTAAGCGAATCGAAAACGGGGGAGATCTCTTATAAAACAATTATATGTTAACCAAAAACAAATCAAGGTTGGATATAAAAAAGTAATTTAAAAACAAAAAAAATTCTATATATACTAAACCAAAAATGCTTTCATATGACTATCCACTTCGAGCCCATGGAAATGGTTTGCATCTCTTTGTAATCGCATACAAAAAAAAGAAAGATTTTCTATCTTTGTGTGATAAGGTAGCTAATACCAAACGAAATTTATCTTCCGATTCCATGGGATATATCCATGACTTTATATTCAGTATTAAATCCATTTCAATGGATTCGGTTTTACAATGTAATCGACTAACACGATCAAACTTTTTACTTACCGGCTCCATATCTTTAATATTCAAAATATCTTCAACTAATACTCCAGCCATTTTTATTTATTGAGGTGATAAAAATTATATCATATATCTTAAATTAAATTTTTTTTTTCTTTAATAAAATATTTGTTAATATTTTTTTAATAACCACAAAATTACAAAAACTTCCACAATGTTTCTCGCTTTAAATCGCTTCTTTAATTCGCTTTAAAGTTACATAATGTGTCGATCACACAATTGATGTTTGATCAAATTTATAACTAGTATTTCCTATCTTTTATTTCTTTTTTATATACCTTCGTCACAGCTCAATACAAGAATTTCATATGATCTCAAAATTATCATACTACAAAAAACTCAATCCCTAACACGAAAATCAAAAAAATAAATATTGAACAACCGTAATTCATATTGGTTAAAGCTCATGCAATCATTCATAATACTTGCATGATCCAGGTTTTATTATTTATACAAGTCTTGAAAAATGAAAAAACGAATCAATCAACTTGCAAGTGCATGAGCATACAACAATTTTTATATGTAAAATGTTGAAGCTCACACAAAAATGTTTAAATTACTGTATGAAAAACCTGATCTACGCAGGTGAAAAAGTCGAGATTTGAACTTGACCATTTTTGATTTTCCTGAAACCTGGCATATAAGTAGTATGGACAAAATTAAAAATTCGGCTTATTTTAAATTTTTTTTAAAGTGAATATTTTGAGCATAGGGGGCACCCCAACATGCATGAAAAATGCAAATTCTGCCAATCCGATGTAACTTTGAAATTTTTAAGCCTGGACTTTACAATTTAATAATAGTTGCCTAAGGCATTTATTTATCCAAGGATTTTATTTAAATTTTTTTCAAATGTTACAGGAATGTACGGGCGGATACGCGGACTCTACCCAGAAAAAATCTCTAATACAAAAACTCTAATTTATAAGACCATTTGGTCTAAACATAATTCAAACAATAAATTCAAATAATTTAGTCATAGTAAAATGGAATATAAAAATAAAATCTAACCTTAACGTATTATAGTTTGGTGTTGGCTTGATATGAAGATCCAGCATTGAAACGACTTTCGTCCTTGTATGTCGTATAAATTCCTTCCAATTTTTATTTTATGTTTCCCAAAATTGTACAGATCATTGGATTCACCGAAATTGTTTTCCTCAGTTTCGTAATTGTATTCAGCTTTTGAATTATGTTTGTGACGACAACTCTTCTGCATATATGCACTATTGGATTTGTTGGTAACTGCTATTATTATATCACCACGTTCTATATGATTAAATCGAACGGAAATCATTCAGTTAGTAGTATATTATATTATCGAGTATAATGTTGGTTCCATTGAAGGTCCTGGACAAATAACTACATCACCAATGTATTCAAACATACTATGTGCTATGCAAGCATACTTAATTGCATGACCAAAAAAATTCTTCCAGCTTTTGACAAAAGAATTAAACTTCTGAATTAAAATAATAAACACCAAAAAAATAATTAGTTTTATTTTATTTCAAATAATCCAATAAAATCACAATTTACATATATAATTTTCACCATATATAGTATACTTAATAACTTTTTGTTTTTGTTTTTTTATACAAACAATGGTATAAGGAATAGATTTTTTTTTCTTTCTTTTGTTTTAACAAACATTTCAATTTAATATTTTCCTTTTTTAAAATAACAATTATAATAAAATAACTAATTATAATCACACCGATTTGATCAAATTTTTAATTTTGCAAACACTCTTTAAATTTATCATGTTCAATATCATGATAGAACTAACTAGAATTATGCAAACGCATTCTATAAATAATTTTAAACGAAGGTGGAAAGAGATGATTGTTCAAGCATTCGTATACCCATTAAAATTGCCATTTCATTTTCCAAAATAAAGAAATTCTATTATTTTAATACGAAAACTAGTCTAGGATCGACGTTCTGTTTCAACATTTTATTAACAATCATAAAAAGGAAGGATCAACCACATATAAATTGTGTTTGTTTATGTTTCAGGTATTAATTTAAAAAAAAACAAATAACCGTTTATTATTTTAACGAAACTAATACAACCAATAAATCAATACAACTTGGACCATTAAAGTCAAATCGTATCAGAGAATATTAACGAATATAAATAATGCAATTACGTAGATTTTTCTTATGTTTGTTTTAACAGAATGAATATAAAAGAAATTGATAATGTTATGAAACAATACGGTTTTGGAGAATCGTGTTGTTGTGGGGAGGAAGAGGCGCGATTAATTTATATTGATTGTTAGTTGTACGGACAATGAATAATGTGATGCATTGTCGATAATATTATGTTTGTTTTTATGGGTATTAGCAGATGTTGATATTGAAAATACCAAGTAGTCATATTATGAGGAAGAAAAATAGAACAGTGTGGCGATTGGATGGAAATATATCTTTGACTGTTCGTTGGTTATTAAACCTCAACTACCAAAGCATACATTTCCACCAATCCACCAGTACAGAACCTGAACTCGTTCTGGAGTGGAAAGTAGATTCTCTTATAAATGCTACTGGTCGTAACTCACGTCGAATTGTGGCACAACAAAATTAAATTGCTCAAGAACGGCTATACAGATTTCATCAACTTTTTTTTGATGAAATTTTTTTCAATAATGTTAATATTTCGTCTTAATAGTTCTCTAACTAATTTATTTTTGTTATTTTAAACCGTTCCTTACTAAAATCATTTTAATGTCAAACAAAAATTATAGAATAAATATCACCACAATTGCTAAATTCTAGTTACCTTCAATTGCTCATTACATGTAAGTTGTTATATATATATATATATATATGTCGTACTAATAATTATCAGTTATATTCAGTTAGTTATGTCATAATTAATGTTCATATTTCTAGTTTCCTCCTAATATAAATTTACATTTATTTTTCTTTTTTTTGTATACAGTATCTTGATAATGACGAACAATATCGTCGAAAATTTGATGTTTAATAAATAACAATTGAAAGAATAACGAACCTGAAATCAATTTTTTCAATATTAATATGATATTAAATTCACCTTAACCAAACTCCCGTAACAAATTATCCACGTAATAAATGGTGAAACAAATCAACAAACCATTAAAAATACGGGTACAACCTACGCAACAACCGGTTTACAATTTCAACAGTTCAAATAATTCTATCACAGCAATAAATCAAATTGTCTTCATTTCTTTTTTATATTTCAACATTATTTTGGAACTTATTACTTAATATGAATATTAGCTTATTCCAACAAATCGAATATGATTTCGGCACTGAAATCTCTACGTTCACAAAAAGATATATTAACAACTCTAGGAAATTTGCAAGAATATTAACCAGGAAACATTTTCTTTTACAATGTCGATCCAACGACATCATTCCGGACTTCATATCAAATCACAGCAAACATCTGAATTTCATCGAATCAACTAATGGGCATGTAATATTCAAATTAGATAAATTAGTTAAATTAGTAAACAAAACACTTTTAAAACTAGAAATCATAAACACTTTCTGTAAATTAAACATGATAGAACAAGAACACCGCACCTTAAATAGCTTCTTAAAGAGAAATATGCCTCCCTATCTCTTTACCATAGTTCAAAAGATTCAGACTAACGCTTACATTCTTCAACACTCAAAGTACATGAGTATCATCTCTAACAAACTCCTAAATTTATCCAATAGAGCAGTAAAGATAGATTTCCAATTTAATCAAGATTGGTTTGTAAATCTCACAGATATCGAGTTCCCACCTGAAACATCTACTCTCCTTTCTCTAGGTCCCAAATTTTCTATCCCGTATTCACCTAAAAACCTCCCATGTTTCGACCTAATAGCGGATACTGAACAAGTAATCCAAATGGGAAATTTCAATGAAAAAACAACGGATATTATTCGGTTTAGGATAGCAAACCTTATTAAACACTATCAATTTTCCCACCGCAATCACCAACCCTCCTCATCTAACATCCTGAACAAATACTCAATAATAACCCAAAATTTCCTAAAAAACCACCCTGAGTTGATAATTCTACCGGCCGACAAAGGCAATATAACAGTAGCCATGTCCAAGAATGATTACATTCATAAATTAAATCTCTTACTTAGTGATTCGAACACATACAATGTATTAAAACGTGACTTAACCAATTCTCTACAAACTAAAAACAATGCTTTGGTCAAAGAATTACAAGATAAAGACTACATCAGTATCCAAACCAGAAAACATCTGACAATATATAATAGTAACCAACCAAAACTTTATGGTCTTCCCAAAATACACAAGGCTGAAATACCGATAAGACCTATCGTATCCTGGATAGGGACGCCAGCATACAACTTATCAAAAATTTTATCAAAGATTCTTCAACATATTTCCTCAGACACATACAACGTAAAAAATTCCTACAACCTTAAAACCAAATTAGATTCAATAGATTTCATCCATCATGACCATCAATTAATCTCCTTTGACGTGGTGTCGCTGTTTACAAACATTCGATGGGAACAATTAGAAACAGTAACTTCCATCCCACAGGATTTATTTATAAGATTGGTAAAATTCTGCTGCGAAGATTGCAACTTTTTTTCATTTAATAACAAATTCTATAAGCAAACTTTTGGAGGTGCAATGGGTTGTCCTCTTGTCCCCATTATAGCTGATCTGATAATGAATGAACTCCTCAACATCTCGATCCCCCGCCTGAATTACACGCCATCCATAATAGTCAAATACGTCGATGACCTTCTATTCACCTTACCACCTTCTGAAATTAATAATACCATCTCCACTTTGAACGATTTCCATGACCGATTAAAATTTACATATGAGCAACAGCATAACAACACATTGAACTATTTAGACATGACCTTACACTTAAATCCCGACAGTTCAATCGACACTAATTGGTTCTCGAAACCTACCAGTAAATACAGACTCTTAAATTTTTTATCTTCTCACTCATTCTCCCAAAAACGAAATATCATAGTAACAACAATAGAAAGGACCCTTAAACTCAGTTCTGTAAAATTTTGGTCTGAAAACTGTAACATTATCAAACAAGGACTAACTAAAAATAACTACCCCTCACACCTAATAGATAAATACATCAACAAATTCATAATGACTCAACGAACTCTCTTGTCCCAACCTCCAACAGAACCCCAACCCCAACCCATGCCTAGCACTATACCAGAACTCAATTCACTAATATCCACCACTCCTTTATTATATACTTCTCTTATTTTTGTTGATAATTTATCAAATAAAATTGAAAAACTCTTAAACGAGTTTTTACCCACCAATAAAATCAAAATAACCTTCAGACCAGGAAATACGAACCATCAAAAATTTTTTACCAGACTTAAAGATTTAACTCCTAAAAACAAAACATGCAACACCGTCTACAAAATAAATTGTAAAGACTGTACTAGCTGCTACATTGGTGAATCATCTCAATATCTCGAAAAAAGAATGTACCAACACTCTATGGATTCCAAAAGAATGATGAATTCCCCAAGAACAATACCAAACGTAACAAATAGACTACCCACAGTTACTGAACAGCAAACCTCTTCTCCCGTTCCCACTAACAGCCCTATCTCTAATTTACTCCAACCTCCCCTTAACCCTTCCCATCTAGCACCAATTCCTCTTGATACCCCCAAAAGAGATTATACGACTGCATTAGCTTATCGTTATCACATAGGTGACACTTCACATACTTTTAACTTAGATAATCCAGAAGTCTTATGCCAAGAAAAATCTCGTTCAAAACGTATCACTAAAGAATCCTTATTTATCCTGTCTTTTCCAAACTCGATTAATAAAAAATCTGACACTATGGGTATTGCCAAAATATACGTTGACCTCATAAAACTAAACACTACATGAATACTAAGCCACCTAATATCTACACCAAATCTCCAATTTTTTCCTAAGCCTGTTTTACCAATATCCAATTCATGAACCCACACACACTAAACAAGATAATAATATTAAAATTACTTTTATTTTTAACAGTTTCATTTAAACTCTGACATTCTGTGATTAATACTAATCCTATAACATTCAAATTTTTATCTTAAACGTGTATACACATTTTTAATTAAGTTTTTAAATTAATTTATTTTAGTTAAGTTATGTTAAGTTTTAATATCAGACAAATTTGGTGTTTTTTTGTGCAGTGTTTTTCAATAATGTTAATATTTCGTCTTAATAGTTCTCTAACTATTTTATTTTTGTTATTTTAAACCGTTCCTTACTAAAATCATTTTAATGTCAAACAAAAATTATAGAATAAATATCACCACAATTGCTAAATTCTAGTTACCTTCAATTGCTCATTACATGTAAGTTGTTATATATATATATATATATATGTCGTACTAATAATTATCAGTTATATTCAGTTAGTTATGTCATAATTAATGTTCATATTTCTAGTTTCCTCCTAATATAAATTTACATTTATTTTTCTTTTTTTTTGTATACAGTATCTTGATAATGACGAACAATATCGTCGAAAATTTGATGTTTAATAAATAACAATTGAGAGAATAACGAACCTGAAATCAATTTTTTCAATATTAATATGATATTAAATTCACCTTAACCAAACTCCCGTAACAAATTATCCACGTAATAAATGGTGCAAAAAATCAACAAACTTTTTTTTGTTTGGTAGTTGATTAGTTAGTCGTTTGAAAAAAATAAATTTATTGTTTTTGTAATTAATTTTTAAATAAAATATTAAAAAAACTTTTTTAAAGATGGCGCTCGGGTCGAAGATCCTTACTCTATCCTTACTCTAAAATATATCAAATTTACAAAGAGGCGTTAATTCTAGTTCTTGAGATATTTAATTTTAAAGATTTTTAGTACGACTGAAATTCGAATTTTTCATCATTTTTTCAAACAACTTCCATTAACAAAAAATTTTAAAACCAATTAAATTTTAATTTTTTTTTTTTAAATATAGTTCTAACTTTTCTTTAAAATAGATCAAATCTACAAAGGTGCGTTAATTCGTATTCTTGAGATATTTAATTTTAAAGATTTTTAGTCCCAATAAAATTCTAATTGTTCATTATTTTCTCGAACTTCAGTGGTTAAAATTTTTAGATGATAAACAATGTTCGAAAAAATAATGAACAATTAGAATGTAAATCGGACTAAAAATCTTTAAAATTAAATATCTCAAGAACACGAATTAACGCCTCCTTGCAAATTTGATATATTTTAAAGTAAGGTATATTTTAAAAAAAAGTTAAAATTTAATTGATTTTAAAATTTTTTGTTAATGGAAGTTGTTTGAAAAATGAAGCAAAATTCGAATTTCAGTCGTACTAAAAATCTTTAAAATTAAATATCTCAAGAACAAAAATTAACGCTTCTTTGATAATTTGATTTATTTTAGAATAAAGATAGAACTATTTACAGAAAAAAATTAATTAAATTCCAATTGATCTTCGACCCTAGCGCCATCTTTAAAAAAGTTTTTTTAATATTTTTATTTAAAAACAATAAATTAATTTTTTTCAAACGACTAACTAATCATCTATCAAACAAAAAAAGTTTGATGACATCGGTATAGCCGTTCTTGAGCAATTTAATTTCAAAGTTACATCAAATTGGCAGAATTTTCATTTTTCATGCATGTTGGGGTGCCCCTATGCTCAAACTATGCACTTTAGAAAAATTTTAAAATAAGTTGTATATTTTATTTTGTCCATACTACTTATATGCCAAGTTTCAGGAAAATCAAAAATGGTAAAGTTTTCACAACTGTCTAGAACACGTTTTTTATCTATGAGGAAATGTTTATACATTTTGTTGATTGAATGAAATACAACATGTTGTGTTTTTGTTTGATTTTGATCCCAATATAGTATGAGTTGAAATAAGACCGGAACCGAAATAGAATAAAAAATAAATTTAGGGAATTTTCTTTATATATTGAAGATTCATGTTTTTAGAGTTGAAATTGAAATAGGCCGGTCGTTGCAGGTTCAATTATCAAATATATTGAATAAAAGATTATGTATGCGTTCTGGATTAATCAAAAAGTGGATTTTTCGACGGATGATCGACTTCATACTTGGAATATAAGACGTATTACTCGTATTGGTGAAATAAGAAACAAATCCTGAGTGTAAATATCACATTAAAGACTTTATTTTATTTACAGAAACACATGTATTTTTTATCTTAGCTCATACTTTTTGTAGGCCAAGTATATATAAAATCGATTGGTCGTCCGCGAGTCACACAGATCACGAATTTCATCAAAAACTAAAATCTTTTGACTTAAGATGCACATCTTCAAAAATTAATATCTGTAGAACAAATTAAATTTTAATAAGCTTTAGGATAAAATGGAAACTTTTATCTACGACATCAGCGCCATTTTAAAAAATGTATTTCTTAATATTTTAAACAGTGTAACCAAAAATTAAACTGTATCCTAAATTTGAATTTCCAAAAAACTTTGAGACCCCCCTGTTCTCAAACTATACGGTTTTAAACATTTCTAAGAACACAGTTATTTTTTTCGTCACCCTTACTACTTTTAATTCAAGTATGAAGTCAATAAAAAATCGGGTTCAGCGTCGGTCGGTTAGATCACGAATTTGATAAGCGTTATATATGTTACGGTAAAGTAATAAATCACCAATGCATTTGGTAAATATTAGAAATATGACTGATATGAGTTTATTTTAACACTTTTACATGTCACCTAACTTAGCCCCACCATTTTGAGAAAATTGCAAAACAAAGATTGTGCTGTTTTGTGCTACAGTTGTGCTGGATTTGCTATTTAGAAAGAATGCCATATCACCAATGAAAAAAAGTTGGCACGCTGAAACAATTTTCCGAGCAAAAGTTAGGCCCGCCATTTTGAAAACTGAACAACAAAACAGGCTCTGTATTGTGCTCGAGTTTGGGTTATTCTTATACTCGTGTTTGTGCTATTCATAAAAAAAATTTATATCCACAATGGAAAAATTTAATAACGCTAAAATCATTTTTTCGACTAAAAGTTAGCCCCGCCATTTAGGAAAAAAGGAAAAACAAATAGTGTCAATAACTTTGATGAATCGTATACGACTTAGACACTGTAACGATCGCAATAATCGCAAAACAATAATAAAACCAAATTCCTCTTTGTTTTCAATTCAATAGAAATGTATTACATTAATTTCCGTTCATTTTTACATTAATAGTACTTTTAAAATTTTCTAAAACTTAACTGCTAGTTAAATTTTGAATATATTATAAAAAGCCAACGAACGTACTAAATTTTTATTTCCAATACTAATGAACAGATGTCGTTGTTAATCATTGCTGAATTTTGAAGATTACCCGATTTTGTTTTGACATCATAAGATGTCAAAAGCAAAATCACATTTTTGCAATTTAAAAAAGATGCATTCCATTGTTGCTTTTCAAAAGAAAATGTTCAATTGTTTTTGTTATTAAACATTAAATCAAACAAAAAAGTTAACACTGTTTTCATTAGTGTGTGATTTGGATTACATATATACATTTTTTCTGAAGTTTTTCATTCTTGTTTTCATTAAGTTTTTTTACTTAAATTATCTTAAAAGAAATCTGCTTTATAAAAGTGGCAGTACATGAAGATAAAGTATCCAATGATGTTATCGAAAGTATGAATGGCAAGGATAACAGTGATCGAAGCTATTACCACAGTTAGAGACAATCGTTTGTTTGATGGTTTTTCCGGTTGTTGAAACCGCATGGATTCAAAGGCAGATATATAAATGAAAAGTTAAAGTATCAAATGCAATGTTCAATTGGGCATTTCGAACAACGAAGGTGTAATTCAACAGCAACAACTGATGTTCACAAATTAGTTCATCCAATATAATTAGTTGATCAAACGCTAGTCAAGGGAAGTGAAAAATTAGAACCAGATCATCAATCAACAGTTAATAATTTAAGGTATTTATTGTAAATATATATATTAATTTTAGTTTAATTATTCTCTTTGGAATGTCAGGCTAATTATATAAAATTTAGGAGATTCCCAAATTTACGATTCGATTTTATCCCGGGTAAATTCCTTTTAAATATATTAGTTAACAAAGGTCCACCATAATAACTAGCGCCGAACAAAAGGGACCCGTTAGGTTAATTACAGTTATATTTCTTGTATTTTTTTTAGATATATATATATAAATAATTTGGTGGGAAAATATTTTCCAGGTTGGGCGTTGGCAAGCCGGTTTTTTTTTGAAAAAACTTTTTTTTGTGTGGAACATCTTATATTATTATATTTATATATTTATATATTATTTGATTATTTCAATTCAGATTAATAGTTTGTTTTTCGCGTCGGTTTATTTAGCTAAATTTTGTTAAAAAGCTAGAGGAAAAAAATAAAGGTTTAGTTTCTAAGGTGTTCATGTGTATATTTATCATAAGTACTCTAAATTTATATTTTCAAAAATTTAAAGAATTCCGCGTTTCTCTTTGTAAGTTTTAGGATAAACCAGTTGTGGTTTTTTTTGGTAATAGGGTGGTGGCAATCGGTTTGGGCCGTGGTTGTCAATCAGCTTTTTGTGTATCTTGAAATAAACCAGTTATTGGTTTCGTTTTGATTAGGAAATTATATATTTTGAATTTTGATAAGAATGTATACAATCAGGAGGTTTCAGGGGGGGATCAGGAGGAGTCGGCCAGGGGGGTTTGAGCCATGGATGAATGAGGTGGATGAGAGAGCGAATGTGGAGAGAAGGAGAGTCGCTTGGTCGTGGAGCTGGGAGCTTCCTCGACCAAGAGTACTCAAATAGAGGAGCTGGTTGAGGTGGTTCCCATCTCACCGACCATGCGACAGGTAGAGGAGTGGTCTGGTCCACAGGAGGCCCCTGTTCCTCATTGTATAATTAGTTAAGACTAATTTTTTTTTTAATTTTGAAAAAAACCGTTTTGTGACAGCAATTTTTTTGGAGATTGTTTTTTGTGCTGTCATCTGCTTTTAGTAATACTAATTGTTTTTTTATTTTGGAAAAAAGAAAACCGTTTTGGGGAAGCAGTTTTTTTTTGAAATTTTTTTATGCTACCACGTACATATTGTACATATTTTTGGTATACTATTGTACATATCTTTTGTATATCCTGTACATATTTTTTTTTTATATACATAGTACAATTTTTTGTACATAATGTATATTTATATTTGGTTATATATTGTACATATTCTTGGATGATGCAATTAATTTATATATGAAATTAATCGTATGTTTTTTTTGATTGTGGTTAAGTCATGTTTTTATGAGTTTTAGGATGTTATTAACGTAATAAAGGTTAAAATTGACCAAACAGTTTTCAACGGTTTTGTATAAGTTTAAATCTTTCGTCACTACTTTCAAAGTATTATTGGTCTGTGTTTATGGAAGTACAATTGAAAATAATTAATTCCCATCAACTTTATAGAGTGAGCCGGATCCAAATCAATATCTCTACATTTGTCATCATATTGATCCGCGGATGTACGTATACACATCTCGTATGAGTCCATTTTAGCTACCACCATTTTTTAAATTATTTTTTATTGCGATTAATTTTAAAAAATGGTATAAATATAGAAACAATTATTCTTAGCTAACATTTATTTTTTGTTTCGAATACATTAAATAAAGCGAAAGATTTAACCTGAACAAATATATTAGAATTAATAATTTAAAGATTAGTAAGCTTAGTTTTAAATGTAAAATAATCGTAATTTTTTTAAATTACCAATTTATTATTTAGTCTGAAGATTTAATTTAATTAATTTCATGTAAAACCTTATTAACACATATTATATATTTCATGTTTCGATTTAGCATTTTTTTTAAGGGAATTGTTTGGATTATGGATAAGTTATGTAGTATTTAGGTTTATTGATTCACTTTCTCAGCGGTAGGCCTAAAAAGCCATCCATGGGGCTTATCCCCTTAACATTGTTGTCGTTCCTAGATCGCCTATGGCCATCGGGGTTATGCGATCGAAGAACATTGGTTTCTTCTCTTCATTCGGCGAGGAAGTCCTCAGGGACGAGGAGTGGTGTTGCTGTGTTTGTACTTAGGTGCAAACCAGTAGTACCATTCTTTGCTCAGAGGCTTCTTCGGTGTAATGAAGAGAAGAACCAATTGTACTTTGCTTTCAGGATCAGAGGCTTCACCTCACACAAATTCAAAAACTTTTCCACTTTTCCATTTAGCTTTTCAATAGATCAATTTTTCATGGAGTTTAGGTTTTGAAGTTTGGTGCTCGGGAGCGTTCTACAACTTTCGCATTAGGTTTAGTTGTAATTTATTTGTAGGTTAAACAAGCACAACTGGGTCAGTAGAAATGGACCTAGTGTCTAATCGTGACAGTTGTGATTGTTTTATTAGGTTAGGGAGAATCTGTTCTGTAGAATCTGGTCGTTAGGGGCTTTTCTAGTCAGTTCTCACATGCATTGTTGGAGTGGGCTCGCGAACGCGATATTTCAGATTTAAATGAAATGGATATTGTACCATACTTACTTTTTAAATTGTCTCCAGACGAATCTTGATTTTGGGAATCTCTTATGATATTAAATAAAAATAAAATAAATCAAACAAATTTTTCAAAAATTAAATAAATAAATTTTTTTATTAAATAAATTAAATTTTCGTTAATTAAAATAATTTTAGGTAAATAAATAATTTTTTTTAGAATCTAAATAGTTTTAGGTAACTAAATAAATAAATTTTCTTAATAAGCAAGACATCAAGATATAAATAAATATTTTTTATTTTTTTTAAAAAAAATAAATCAATATTTCAAAGTTAGGACGGTGCATCCAATAAATAAACATCCTTTCTGAATAATTTTCATTTTTTCAATTTTTTTAAAAATAAATAAATATATTTTAGGGGTGCTATCGTCAATAACTAATTTTAGGTATATATAATTATTTCAGTATATCTGAAATTAAATAAATAAATTATACTTTTACATATATAATGTTTTAGGAATTTTTGTGAAAGATTCAGCAAAGATTGGCTACGACGGTGGTCCTTTTTGTTCCTTTATAAAGTTTGTTTTTACAAGAAAATCTTGTATGTTTTCGAATTGGGCGTTCGTTGTTTTTTTTCGTTTTTGTGCTTTCATCCTTTTTACATTTCCGTCGTACTGGCTCCATTTTTTTTTGTTGAGAGTTGGTTTTACTATTGTTGGTGATTGCGAGTCATGATTTTGCGGGTTTTACCATCGAAATCTCTAGCGTCTGTTTCCTATATACCAAGCCTAAGTTTTTCAATATATTTTTTTTATAAAATTAAATTTAGTGTTAGAATTATTAGTTGTCATAAATTAAACATCTATTCTTAATCATTAGTTATTATAGTTATAAATTTAATTCTCGGTTTTTAGAATTTAAATAGGTGTTATATTTAATATTACTTAGTTATTATAATTTTTTTTATTAGTTATTAGAATTTCTATTATTAGTTTAAGTTTAATAGTGCTTTGGTGGTTTCTGTCATGGAGGGGATGGCGACGTTTTTGTGATTTCAAGAGTAGAAATCTTGATTTTTACCTTGAATTCATGGTGTAACGATCGCAATAATCGCAAAACAATAATAAAACCAAATTCCTCTTTGTTTTCAATTCAATAGAAATGTATTACATTAATTTCCGTTCATTTTTACATTAATAGTACTTTTAAAATTTTCTAAAACTTAACTGCTAGTTAAATTTTGAATATATTATAAAAAGCCAACGAACGTACTAAATTTTTATTTCCAATACTAATGAACAGATGTCGTTGTTAATCATTGCTGAATTTTGAAGATTACCCGATTTTGTTTTGACATCATAAGATGTCAAAAGCAAAATCACATTTTTGCAATTTAAAAAAGATGCATTCCATTGTTGCTTTTCAAAAGAAAATGTTCAATTGTTTTTGTTATTAAACATTAAATCAAACAAAAAAGTTAACACTGTTTTCATTAGTGTGTGATTTGGATTACATATATACATTTTTTCTGAAGTTTTTCATTCTTGTTTTCATTAAATTTTTTTACTTAAATTATCTTAAAAGAAATCTGCTTTATAAAAGTGGCAGTACATGAAGATAAAGTATCCAATGATGTTATCGAAAGTATGAATGGCAAGGATAACAGTGATCGAAGCTATTACCACAGTTAGAGACAATCGTTTGTTTGATGGTTTTTCCGGTTGTTGAAACCGCATGGATTCAAAGGCAGATATATAAATGAAAAGTTAAAGTATCAAATGCAATGTTCAATTGGGCATTTCGAACAACGAAGGTGTAATTCAACAGCAACAACTGATGTTCACAAATTAGTTCATCCAATATAATTAGTTGATCAAACGCTAGTCAAGGGAAGTGAAAAATTAGAACCAGATCATCAATCAACAGTTAATAATTTAAGGTATTTATTGTAAATATATATATTAATTTTAGTTTAATTATTCTCTTTGGAATGTCAGGCTAATTATATAAAATTTAGGAGATTCCCAAATTTACGATTCGATTTTATCCCGGGTAAATTCCTTTTAAATATATTAGTTAACAAAGGTCCACCATAATAACACTTTAAAAAACTTTTTTAATTTTTTCCAAATATTTTCGGTTTCTATGAAACCTTCCTCAGGGAAATATTTATTTCTATTGATAGTCGTATACGATTCATCAAAGTTATTGAAATAACAGTTTAAGTAGTTTATAAACAATCTTCATTTAACAAATAGTGTGCTGTACGGTGCTAGAGTTGTGCTACTTTAAGAACCCAACAACGATTTTTCGAGCTGAAGTTAGCCCTGCCATTTTGAAAAAAAAATAAAAGCAAAGGTTGTGCTGTATTTTGCTAGTGTTGTGCTAGTTGTGCTCCTTAGACAAAAATATCATAACCCTAACAGATAATTTTTAGAAAGTTAACATCATTTTTTTGAAAAGAAGTTGGCCCCGCCATTTTGGAAAAAATCAAAAACAAAATAAGTGCTGAATTGTGTTAAAGTTGTGCTGGTTGTGCTACTCTAAAAAAATATCGTACCATCAACGAAAGAATTTAAACACGCAAGAACAATTTTTCGAATAAAAGTTAGCCCCGCCATTTTGCAAAAATCAAAGAAGAAAGGTTGGTTATGCTGGATGTGCTACTCAAAAAGAATCCCATATCAATAATGAATAAAAGTTGGCACACTAAAGCGATTTTACTAGCAGAAGGATATCTTCTAGCAGAAAGCTTTCGAGCAGAAGGTTAAGCAGAATTTAGCCCCGCCATTTTGGAAAAAATGAAAGGCGAGCGCTGATCTGCATTGTGCTCAAGTTGTGCTGGTTGTGCTACTCAGAAAGGATTGCATACAGGCAATGAATAAAAGTTGGTTGACTTAACCGATTTTTCGAGCAGAAGTTAGCCCCGCCATTTTGAAAAAACTAAAAATCAAAGGTGGTGGTGTATTGTGCTTAAGTTGTGCGGGTTGTGCTACTCAGACAAAAATTTCGTACCACCAACAGAAAAATTTTATCACGCTTACATAATTTTTTAACTTACGAAAAATTGAAAAATAAAAGGAGTGTATTGTGTTAAAGTTGTGCTGGTTGTGCTACTCAAAACCAAACTCGTACCACCAACGGAAGAATTTAGACACGATAAAACGATTTTTCGAGTAAAAGCTGACCCCGCCATTTTACAAAAAATTAAAATTGAACGTTGTGCTGTATTGTACCACAGTGGTGCTGGATGTGCTACTCTGAAAGAATTCCATACCATCCCATGAATAAAAGGTTGTATGCTAATAAAGTTTTTCGAGCAGAAAGCTTTCGAGCAGACGGCTAAGCAGCAGTTAACTCCGCATTTTGAAAAAAATAAAAAGCAAAGGTTGTCCTGTATAGCTCTACGGTGGTGCTGGCTGTGCTACTCAAAAAAAATTCCATACAATTAATCCAAAAATTTGGAACGCTAAAGCGATTTTTTCAGTAGAAGTTAGCCTCGTCGTTTTCGAAAAAATGAAAAACAAAAGTTTTGTAGGTAGTGACATGAAATTTTTTTTGAGCTGGCTGCTTAAAAAGAGAGTATATATAATAAATATTTTTACGCTCGAATCATTATTGTTTGTTGGAATCAGTATAAGCATTAATTTATTAGTATTAATAATATAACGGACATCTGGTGTTCGATAGCATAAATGAATTTTGCATTTTTTGTATATATAAAATAAAAAAATCACCAAAACATATGACAATAAAAAAATTGTCTTGACAAAGAAGTATTTACTATATTCTCACTAAACAATAGATGTAACTTTCCAGAGGCGCACACAGAAAAAAGTTCAGGGGAGTCCAAAGATTTTTTTAAAAATAAAAAGTGTTGTGTTATAGGAATTACAATATGTGTCACAACACCTAGATATCTTTTAAGACCTGGGTCTCACAACAACAACAACATGCGTTCTGAGTTGTTGACGGAGTAAGGCTATTGGTCTATCTGATGAAAGTAGCAAATTGCTTTATTTGTTTTTTACAAATGATCTTTCGTTAGTACAATTAAAAGTATGAGAACCTTCAGGTGGGTCAGACCATAATTTTATGCATAATTTTAGCCTCAATCCTGACTGAAATTGTCTTTTTGTCATATAAGAAGGGTAGTTTTTGGCAAATGGCTAGTGTACAGCCAGTTCCAAAAAAGGTGCTAAAACGGATCCATTATATTACAAACCCATATCAATCTTGTCGGTTTTTGCCAAAATATTTGAGAAAAATGTTAATTTTAATATTATGAGCTGTTTAAGTCGTCAAAAATACTTGATGAAAGACAGTTTTAAGGATGAAATTACGCTTCTCATGAAACACCTAATGTACTCACCGTTAGCACTTAATGACACTAGGTCAAATTTGAGAGAGTCATTAAACATTGATTTAAAAACAGTTATGAACTCGGTTATTGCTATCAATGATGAATCCAACACGAGCAAAACTCAAATTTGTCGTTTTTCTACTCTCTAAACTTGAATTAGTGGAATTTTCACTGATTAAATTAGTGAAAAATTTTTCACTGTAAAAATAGTGATATTGGCAAATCATTCAGTGAATTGATCACTGATTCATTTAGTAATAAAATATTTAATATTACGAATTTATTTATTTCACTGATTAGAACAGTAAATATTCACTGATTCCAAGTGGTATACTTGAAACTGTGTTAAACAGTGTATATGTACTGTGAATCAGTGAAAATCCACTATTTCATTTTTAGAGAGTAGGTTATTAACACCAAATCCGTTTTTATTAAGATTTGATTCTGGAAGAAAAAATGATCTTGAAGAGAAAGAATCTGTTATACTTCTATAGGAGTTGAGTGAGATTCAAAATAATATGAAGTGGAATTCTAATATTTTTACCCTAGCTAAGAACGTTGTTTAAAAATTAATATTTTTGGGTCGTTGTTATAAGATTCTTAATTGGCAAGCTGATTTTTTTAATATGTAAGACATTTAATCATACCTGCATGGAATATTATTCACATATATGGAGTGCAGTATAAATAAATAGTTTGAACTTTGAAGTGTATTGATTCTATACAGCAGAGAGCTGGTAATTCAAATCTTACTAATGAGCAAGAAGAAATTATGAAATTTACTTGTATGTCGTTGATTTGACGGTATTTTACAAATACATTATGAGTGAACCGACCCCCCCCCCCCCTTTGTGTGCGCCCCTGGTCGGGTAAGTCCTTAGGTTATTTTGATATATATTAATTTTGTAATTAATTATAATGTGAATTTATTTTGTTTTGAACCATTTTTATAAACAAATAAGGAAGAAAATGGTGCCAACTTATATAGTGATAAAATTTTTGGTGATTTTTTTGTTTATTTTATTTAATACTACTAAAGCAGATACTCACACGGCGTTACCCTTGCCATAGAATCGTGGTGAAGTATTTTTTCGATTGTACTCTCTAAACTTGAATTAGTGGAATTTTCACTAATTAAATTAGTGAAAAATTTTTCACTGTAAAAATAGTGATATTGGCAAATCATTCAGTGAATTGATCACTGATTCATTTAGTAATAAAATATTTAATATGACCAATTTATTTATTTCACTGATTAGAACAGTAAATATTCACTGATTCCAAGTGGTATACTTGAAACTGTGTTAAACAGTGTATATGTACTGTGAATCAGTGAAAATCCACTATTTCATTTTTAGAGAGTATGGAAAAATGGCGATCACTCAAATTTTGTCGATTTAACTAATTTTGATTACATTACATTTGAAGCTTCTTATACCAGCATACTATTTCGAAATTGTTTTTGATCAAAATCTTGTAAAATAAGTAGAGGATTAGCCTACTTTTTTTTTTCAAATCCAACAAAGTGAAGTGTCTGCTATCTTGGCGAATGACAAATTAACTGAAAAAGGGAGGCCAAAACATACACCATTAGCTTCGAGCTAACTTTTTCTTTCTTTTAAAATTTTAAATTCAACGTTGTCTTCAGTTGATCGATCACCGTCATTGGTTGTAATAGTTTCTGCTTCTAAATCTCTAAAGTATTGTAATGACGGACTATTTCGAGTTTTACTCTAAAATAAAAATATTCATATTTAAAGAAATTCGCTAATTTATTTCGATTCCAGCCTTTAAATTAAAATAATTCATTTCAACATGTAACATAAAATAGTTATGTGTGCTACAAGTCATTCAATAATATTTTAACACTTCTTAGTTAATTGCTTTGTTGCGTCGCACTATATTTGAGATGCATTATATTTGAGATGGGATGGGAAATTTTTTAATTTGTGTGCAGTGAGTAAAATAAACAAACAAACAGAAGATGGAGAATTTTACTATATATACTCGATCATTTACTCGATCGACGAGATTATTTAAATTTTAATCAAAATTGTGCTGGCATAAATGCACTAACAATTGAAACAGAAATAAAAATCGATTAGCTGTAAATTACGATTTTGGTTTTTATGATTTTGGTTTCATGATGATAAAAATTAATTCAATTATATTTTGCCACTCGGCCAATTAAGTATAAAAATTGTCAAACTTTATATTCATATAAAAATTGTTAAACATTATATCCAATAAATATTGTGATAATATATTTCTGAGTTTTAGTTTTTGTTTACTACATTAAATTAATAAAATACATATTTAAACGTAAACTTAACAGTGGTGACCCCGTTAACGCGCAAAAATATATCAATATCAATATAGTGTTTGAATATAAACTTGAAGTTTTCAAGATAGTTAATTCAATTATTTCAAAACCGAGTGAGCATAAAATTAACAAGTCAGATCACTGAAACAAAATTGGAGCTGGGCACATGTAAAACGACCTCAAGGTCGTAAATCAACGACACCGGTGGTTCCAGTAAATTTAAGGCTTTGACCTTTGGATATCTGGTGCTGTTTATAACAGTGCCAGATAAAAGGTACGTGTTAAAATAAAATATACTTTTTCCTCCAAAAGTTTTGCTGTTTTCGTGAAAATATTTCAGATTAGTGTTACAATTTCAACAAATTGCATTCATCCGACGAGTAATATTCTAAACAGCATCCGTTATATGCATCAAAGTATAGAAAATAAATGAAATCGAAATTAATCAATTTGGATTGTGTACATGCATCGTCATATTCTTATAAAATTTGGTTAAGCGGTACATATATTTCTACAAAGTTGTTATTTCATATCGTACAAACATTTTTTTTGGAAGTTTCAACATTGAATTTGATTTTATTTTAAGCAACATTTTTACACAATTGGCGAATATTATTGAATTATGTTAAATGAATTAAGATACATCGATCAAGGGAAATCGTAAGTTTTGAATTATTTTTGTTTCTATTGATTTGTGCTTGCCATCATATCACTCACATCGATCAGTGCTTTTATATATAGCGGTATTATATACAGCTAGCTTGAATACAAGATTTTTTTATGAGCTTAAAAAATTTATTTAAATTTGAAGAATTTTACATTTAAAGAATTATTTATTGCAAGATTTACACTAAAAAAGTTTGAAATACGAAAATATTGTATTATATTCAAACATTTTTTATTAACCCTGTTAAAATTATAATCTTTTTGTTTTTAAACAAAAAATCATGATTGATACGGAAAATGATGGGAGCCAAAATGAAGATAAAAAAACATGGGAAGAAAGTTCATTAACTCAAAAGCTTCCTCCATTTTGGCCTACAATGCCTGACCTTTGGTTTCTTCGCATAGAAGCACAGTTTCGAAACGCGAAAGTAGTTAAGGACCAATCAAAATTTGATTACGTTTTAGGTGCGTTATCAGAGGTAATAATGTCAACAGTTTCTGATATTTTGCGAAAACCTCCAGATAATAATAAATATGAAACACTAAAAAACGCTTTAATTGACCGAAATTCAGATAGTGCGGAGAAAATATTAGAACGTCTTCTTAACACAGTCGAACTAGGTAACGAGAAGCCTTCGGTAATGTATCGTACTATGGTAGACCAGGCAGCTACTTTAGATATTGTAAGCGAAAAATTAATTTTCGGAATTTGGAACCAACGGTTACCACCGTCTATAAAGCAAATAATTTCTGTAGTGGACTCTAAAGACATTGAAAAAGTTATATTAATAGCAGATAAAATATTTGACCAATCTCAAAATTCAAACATTTCTGCATCAGAGGCTTCAATGCCACGAAGCTCTAGGTCTAGGGAATCTATTCTTGAAGAATAGGTGAATGCACTTCAAAACCAAATTTCTGAATTCCAGCTCAAACGTTTGCACACAAGAAATAGAAGCAAGTCCCCACATCCACGCTCACTATCTTTTCATGAAAGAAAATATTCTAAAAACAAGAAAAGATCTAATTCAAATCTTGCAACAGATTCAAATAGTGAACAATATTGTTTTTACCATCGTAAATACGGGTCACGGGCACGTCGGTGCCAGAAGCCATGCGAGTTATTTAAACAATTTCCAGAATCGGAAAACAAATAGCTTCGGAATCATTGACGACGCCCCTCCGAAGCAACATTAGTCGTCGCCTCTTTATCAAAGACACAAACAATAATTTAGAATTCCTTGTCGACTCTGGAGCGGATGTGTCTACTATTCCTCCGTCTCCTTATACTAAGCTTTCAAATGATACAGCGTATATATCTCTTTCTGCTGCAAATGGATCCACTATTAAAACCTATGGCTACAAATTGTTTAATATTAACATAGGACTTAGAAGAAAGTTTACTCATCCATTCATCGTGGCTTCAGTGAAAAAGCCAATATTAGGCGCAGATTTTCTTGCCAAATTTGGGATCATGGTTGATCTGAAACGGGAACGTATATTAGATGGAAATACACTATTGTCGATGCACTGTTTATCCAAACATGATAATACACCATCCCCAAAGTTATATTCCATTGGTGATACATACGGCAAGCTTCTAGAAGAATTTCCTTCTTTGACCCTGCCACCGAATTTTCACCATCCAGTTAAACATTCTGTTCGTCATTATATCGTAACAAAAGGTCATTTACCCTTTTTAAGACCTCGTAGAATGGACCCATTCAAAGAAAAGGCGAGTAAGCTAGAATTTGATCATATGGTTGAATTAGGCATATGTCGGCCATCCTCATCATCTGTCTCTTCACCGTTACATATGGTACAGAAGAAGGATTCAATAGATTGGCGTCCTTGTGGCGATTTTCGTTTACTGAACCTTGTGACCATACCAGATAGGTACCCGATCCCTCACATACAAAGCTGTTCCCAAAATTTGGCTGGTTGTAAAATCTTCTCGAAGATTGACCTCGTGAGGGCCTATCATCAAATTCCGGTCGCCGAAGAAGACATATATAAAACCGCTATCACAACACCATTTGGATTGTTTGAGTTCCCACGAATGGCATTTGGATTAAGAAATGCGGCTCAAACTTTCCAAAGGTTTATGAATATGGTAACAAGACGTCTTCCATTTGTATTCGTATATATAGACGATATTTTAGTTGCAAGTAAAACAAAAGAAGAACATATTTCTCACTTGCGACAACTGTTTAAAGCTCTCGCTGGGTATGGAATAACTATAAAGGCAGAAAAATGTATTTTTGGCACAGATAAATTAGATTTTCTAAGCCACACAATTTCTACAGAAGGGATTCTTCCTTCCAAAAAACGGGTAGAAGCAATAGTAGAATTCGAAAGTCCTTCTACAATAAAACAACTTCAACGGTTCATTGGTATGGTAAATTTTTACCACAGATTTGTTCCACGATTGGCTGAGCTTATTTGTCCTCTTCATGCTCATTTGACTATATTGACCGCTAAAAAGAAAAACAAAATTCAGTTTTCATGGCCAGATAGTTGCAATGAATCTTTTAAACAAATCAAACGTGCACTTGCCTCAGCAACATTGTTGAATTTTCCAAATCCAACAGCACCTATAAACATAACATCTGATGCATCACTTATTGCAGTAGCTGGGGTCCTTCAACAATTTATTGATGGTTCATGGCGTCCTCTAGGATTCTTTTCCAAAAAACTCACAAGTGCTGAACAAAAGTATTCGGCTTTCGATCGCGAGCTTCTAGCAGTATACGCTTCGATAAAACATTTCAAATATTTCGTCGAAGGTCAGCAGCTTTCGGTCTTTACTGACCATAATCCTCTGACGACAGCTATTGCATCAAAAACTGATCGCAGTCCTAGACAGACAAGACAACTTGAGTATATTGCCCAGTTCACTAATGATATCAAGCATATAAAAGGTTCGTTAAATGTCGTGGCCGACACGCTTTCCCGAGTAGAATGCGAAGAAATGTCCACGAACTCTAGCAATTTAACTGCTGACGTAACCACTTTGTCGAAGTTACAACAAAAGGACGAAGAATTAAAATGTCTTTTGAACAACTCAAAGCAAACAAATTCTTCGAAATTAAGCTTCAGTTTCTTATCACCAACAAATGCTAATGAAGAAATTTGGTGCGAAACGTCAAAAGGTGTAAATCGCCCATATGTCCCGAAAGATTTGAGAAAAATTTTATTCGACAACTTACATAATATCAGTCACCCAGGAATAAGAGCTACACGCAAACTCGTAGCATCCAAATATTTCTGGCCAAGTATGAACGTTGATACAGGTTATTGGAGTAAAATTTGTACGTCATGTCAACAATCTAAAATAGTTCGCCATACAAAATCACCCTTAGAGAGTTTCAAAACTCCAACAGGTAGATTCGATCATGTACATTTAGATATTGTTGGGCCTCTACCTCCATCAAACGGATATTATTACATGCTTACAGTCATTGACCGTTTCACGAGATGGCCTGAGGCATACCCAATGGTAGATATGTCAGCAATTACTACAGCCAAAACCTTCTATAATAATTATATTACTCGTTTTGGAACTCCACTACGGCTAACAACGGACCAAGGCACGCAGTTTGAATCTAAACTCTTTAAAGAACTAACGACATTTTTGGGTATCCACTAGTGATGGGAACAATCGAATAAAAACAATCGAATTATTCGATTGTTGAAACATTTCGAATTATTCGATTGTTCATAACAGACACCGAATAAAAAATTCATTCGAATAAAAATAGTTACTAGTTTTTTTATTCGAAGTGTTTTCATTACTAGTTTTTTTATTCGAAGTGTTTTCATTACTAGTTTTTTTATTCGAAGTGTTTTCATTACTAGTTTTTTTATTCGAAGTGTTTTCATTACTAATTTTTTTATTCGAAGTGTTTTTACTACTATTTTTGTTATTCGAAAGGATTTTTTATTCGAAGTGTTTTTTTATTCGAAGTGTTTTTGCTACTAGTTTCTTTATTAGAAAGGTTTTTTTATTCGAAGTGTTTTTATTTGAATAACTATTTTTTTATTAGTAATTGAATGGAACAATCGAATAAATAGTTATCGAGAGGTTGAAAAATAGTTGAACTAGGTCCTGTAGGTAGTTTACTTTTCTTGATTTAAAAAATCATTTGCAAAATGTTTCTGAAAATACTTCAACTATACAATGAAAAATCTAAAAAGCTTTGAGCTATAGTTATTTAATATTTTATCAAAATTTAAAAGGAATAATTGAAGAACTATTTTATATATATTATTGATAAATATTTGTTTGTGTATCTTTGTATTTTAATAGCTACAAAAAAATATTTTGCTGAAAAAATTGGTATTTGATGTGAGTTATTATTTGGAAAAATGATAAATAGAACAATAATATCCTAATAATATCAAGGAATGATAATTTTACATTATTTTTTATAATAGGCGTAGGTACTTGGTAGTTTTGTTTTGTTTATTATTCATTTGGAAATTAGTGATTCAACAATTAATTAAATAACAATATAGGTCCTAAACACGAGTTGTTAAAACATCGGCTTTATATATTTATATGTATAGTAGTACAATAACAATGAAATAAAAAATATTACATCAATGAAAAAGTATTTGAAGAAAAATTTTATTTTGTGTTTTGTTTTTGAGGATACTTCAATTTGTCATAAATAGATTATAGTAAAACATTTTGTTTCGTTTTTTGAGATAAAGGAGTAAAATAATTTAATGAATATTGTAAAAGTATATGTATTTGCGTTGTTTATTTATATTTAAATATGTATTTTTTCTTGGTAGTGAATGAATTACTTTTGGAAAAAAGGAATAGAAGAATTTTTTGCATATATTGAAAAAGTATATATCCGCTGTTTATTTATATTTAAATATATTTTTCCGTTGTAAATAAATTACTTTATTTGTTATTGTAAAAATTGGATCTATTGATTTTGACAAAAATATTATACGGAATTAAAACGAGGATTTTAATTAAAATTTTTAGTTTATTGTTAAATCTTAACATTTTGGGATTGCATTAAGTAGGAGAAATTAAACAAACTTGTCTGTTAAATATATTGGTTTTGCGTAGTTTGATTATTGTTGAGTTATGACTGTTGATTTATTAAACTTAAGATGTAACCGGTATCAAGACATTAAAGTGTGAAACTCAAAGTGTTTGCTGAAGATTTTTTTGAAATATTGTTTTATGAAATTTATCTATAACGATTGTAGGATTTATAGGTTTAAGATATGATACCCTTACTACCGTACCAAAAGATTAATTACAGCTGTTTGTGATGAAAGTAATTTTACACGAATTAACTGCTGATTAGTTTACGAATAGATAAGCAGGCAAGGTCTTCACAGTAAACAAGTATTCAATATAAATGTTTTTCAAATGAATAAAATGGACAAATCACATAATGTTAATTTGTTGTTACTTTACGCAGATTTCTGATTTAATAAGTTTAATGGAAAAAATAAAGAAAACAAAGTTTTTTTATAATTTTACTGATACTTTATGTCTATTTGCTTTGTTAGGCCATCTTCTTGATTCTCACTTAGGCTATCTTCTAGAGTGTTAGAACGAAGGCGGAAGCAAAGTTGAGAATGTTTTCGGTCCTAAAATATTGGAAGATATCATAGTGGCAATAAAAGATAAAAATTTGTTGTTTTCACTAATGTAATGATTGATTCGTCAAGCAAAAGAAGCCAAACTTGTTTTATTACAATACAGTACTTTTTATGAGTAACTTACAACATAAGTTTATGGTTTTTTACAAAAGTGCCAATGAACTAGCAGATAGTATTTTTAGCTATACTTCGGAGTTCTTAAAACTTTAAATTTAAAATTGTCTAGTGTTACTCCATTGGGGACTGATAAAATGACCTCATCCATTACACTTAAGCTTTGAAAGTGCTAACCAAACAAGTTAGAATAAAATACTGAAAGCCCATGTGATATTAATTTTTAAAAAATGTAACTAGGAGCGTTTAACTCAATACTGAAAATACGCATATAGATATATTCATCCTTACCTAATAGAAACATAATTTTTTTATTATTAAATTTTTTTTAAACTAAAAAATGAAGTGGCAAAAATCCAACGAGTTTTTTAGTTTTGGGACCCTAGGGTGTGTGTTCTACTTTGTTGACGACAAAAAACACTTCGAATAATTATTCGATTGTTACAAACATGTCGACTACTATTTATTCGATCATTCGATTGTTCCCATCACTAGTATCCACAGAATTCGAACCAGTCCTTACCATCCCCAAGCAAATGGTATGGTCGAAGTTCTACATCGTAGAATTAAAGAATCACTAAAATCTCGCGGAAAAACTTCATTTTGGAGGTGAAGAGCTTCAAACTGTCTTGTTAGGTATACGTACAATGTTCAGAGATGATCTCAAATGCAGTCCATCAGAACTAGTATATGGACAGACAATTAGAGTACCTGGGGAAATCTTTGTTCCAACTCCTGATACAGTGTCACTCGATCCAAGCAATTTAGTTAGCAAACTTAAAGAAACTATGCGGCTATAAAACCAGTTGCACCCAAACATTCAATTCAAAAAACATACGTTCCGACAGATCTCGAAACATGCGAATATGTGTTGTAAGGATCGATAAAGTTCGAACCGGACTCATGAGTCCATACCACGGTCCTTATAAGGTTATACGACGCCTTCGTAAACAGTTCGTAATTGACATAAATGGAAGCCTAGCACTATATCAATTGACAGATTGAAACCTGCATTTGTGGAAAGTACACTTCATTCAACTACACCAACAATAAAATACAAAAAAGTCAAATTTAAATAGTAACTATATTTTTTTTTTTTTTACCCTCCGAATACTTTTTTTTAATCAATTAAATTAGAATCAATCATGTATGTTGTTTTCGATGGTTATGGATATTTTAATAAAGAACAATTTATCTTATTGTATCTTGTATATATTTTAAATTTAGTAGCGCTGACGCTGGTGAGGGAGTGATGTGCTGGCATAAATGCACTAACAATTGAAACAGAAATAAAAATCGATTAGCTGTAAATTACGATTTTGGTTTCATGATTTTGGTTTCATGATGATAAAAATAATTCAATTATATTTTGCCACTCGGCCAATTAAGTATAAAAATTGTCAAACTTTATATTCATATAAAAATTGTTAAACATTATATCCAATAAATATTGTGATAATATATTTCTGAGTTTTAGTTTTTGTTTACTACATTAAATTAATAAAATACATATTTAAACGTAAACTTAACAAAATGTTAAGACGGTGATCAGTAGAGTTATTGTGCCACAAGTTTTTAATGTAAATTGTTCAACTAATTAAATGTCAAAAGTCAAAACTAAGTTTGTAAAGTTAATTTATTTTGTTTTTTTTTTAAATTAGTTTTTTGTGCACTTATATTAAGTGTTTGTGTAGTAAGATTGTAGCTGGCAACAATTAAAATAATAAATAAAGCAAATAAAATACAAATTTCAACTTATATATATATATATATATATATATATATATATATATATATATATATATATATATATATTATATATATATATATATATATATATATATATATATATATATATATATATATATATATATATATATATATATATATATATATATATATATATATATATATATATATATATATATATATATTATATATATATATATATATATATATATATATATATAAGATATATTACAACTTATTGTTTCACCATGTTACCATGGTAAATTAAATAAATGGTGACTGTACAAAAGTGTAAATGATGATTGCGAATTGAATGTAAGAGTTTGTTTGGAAAGAAAACATGGAATTGTCATTAGTTGTCTTCAACATTCAGGAAAAACAATGTTTGTTAATATTATTGGATTCGAACAGTTGTGGAAATATGATGCTGTTGGTTTTAATATAAGAAAAATTACGAAGGGGAATATAACAAAGTTTAGGATATTGGTGGAATAATAATTTGTAATTAATAATTTAAGATTTATTTTGATTTATTTATTTACATAATTTTTGATTGTGTTTTCTTCGTGTTAAATTGTTTAATTTTTTTGCATTCAACATTCAACTTTTATTTTGTTTAGTTAGTTAAATGTTTATTAAAATTAAGAGATTTCCAAGACAGGATTCCCGTTTGTTTTTATAATAGAGTCCAATAGTTTCAAGTGGTTACGAAACAGTGACTTGAAAATATAACGGTAAGCTTTTATATTTTATATTTTATTTTTTATCTTAATTTGTTGAATCTTTTAGTGGTGATTTTCAGTTTTTTTGACAGATCAGCCTTTTGGCCCAAGTACGGAGGGAGTTTGAAAGAATGGAGGCAGCAGCTGAACTCTTACATTTGGATGGATGAGGAAGTGGCTGTTGTCTTCATCTCTTATCTGGTGCCTCTAAGAAAGGAGCCAGGAGGGTGCACCCTTTTAACGTTTCCTTTGGTCGCTGGATCGCATCTGTCTCTGACATGCGATCCACCAAATAGTTTTTTATATTAATTGGTAATTCCTTTTTAGTTTTCCTACTAAGACTGGCCACACTCGGATGTGTATTTGGTGAAAGAAGACGGCACTGAACAGTCAAATCTAGTTACAGTCAAGTGCCATTCTCCAGCGGTAAGCACTCTTCCATAGGAGTGGAATGGTAATCTAATCTCAACATCCTTGAGATAAAGAGCAAACGCCCAAAATCCAACCTTCCTTCACAATTTTAATTGTCTTTACAATTCAACACCAATAGTAGTGCTGTGATAAGGTGATAAGATTAGGAATAAGAGGACTCAGCATCTGGTTGGTAAAAACCGACATTTGGACTGGAGTCCAAACCAGCTGCTGAGTCTCTCTCATATTTTGGAGGTTCTAGAGCATGGAGTTACAATTTTGACCTATATTCGGTCTAGGGATCACATATCGCTTCTGGGGAGAGATCGCGAGTTCGATCGTTCTCTTCGGTCCTCCTTCTACAGCCTTTAACTTTTTTCTCGAACAGCCTTAAACGATACCAGTTTTGACCCGGAAAGATCTCTAATATTCATTAATTATATAAATATTTTTAGGGTTGCGTTTTTTATACGGAACACTTTTGGTGAGAGTAAAACGAGTTTTTCACATTATATCGATTATCTCGTAAACTATAAATGCTATGGACTTGAAATTTGAGGTGCGTATAAAACTAATTTGTCCACATGAAATGTCCCATAGAAATAAAACTAAAGTGGTTTTCGTTTGGTTTACAGGGGTACGATGTGAGACCTTTGAGAAAATACATTTTTTTTATAGATTCAAGTAGGGAATCATATGAAAGGGCTTCATTTCAGTATTCCTTAAAAATTTATTTTGGAATTTTACACCTTACCATTTTTTGTATAATTTTGAATAATAGCGTTTTTTTCGTGTTTTTTTACCTCGATTAGCTCCGAACATAGCTGATCGAAAATTTTCAAATCTATTTGGAATGAGAGAAAAATTAGTACGTTTTTAACAAAAAATATATAAAAGTGTCATATTCTCATAATTAGATTTATTAAGGCGGTGGATATGAGAAAGGGTAACAACTATTTGGAAATTTGGTAAATTTTGTATGAAAATTATAGCGAAGTCTCAAATAATTATATTTCTGTGTGCTTAAGGGACCGGGGTAGAGAGGGTAAAAAAAACCTTTTTTGACCCAAGCGCATGGGGTGTCATTTGAAAGAGCACCTAATTTAAAATTCATTGCAAGTTTTTTTAGAATTTTGTGGTGCACAGTTTTTGAGTTATGGACAAAAACGTGCGAAATTCAGACCATTGCAGGTGTACAATCTTTTCAATGATACAACGTTAGCTCCACCTCCTTATCAACATGTGTCTAGGGTACAAGCATCGCCTGATCCAGTAGTGCAGGGTGAAGGTTACCGGTTACCAACGTTATTGGAACTTGAGTAAATTTTACTCAAATTAGATTCCAATTTTGTTAGGGGATGGGTCATCATCTGAAGCCCATCAGTTCGAATATAGGATTTTGAACGTAGCTACTTTGGAAGACCTGCGGGTGCTGTGCCAAAATGTTGAGAAGGTATGGGAATTGCTACCAACAACATCAAGGACAACTGGTCAATTCAGGATTAGTGAGAAATTATCAACTGATGAAGACGAACCAGGTCCATCAAACGAACAATCATACATTGCAGCATACAAAGCACCATAACGCCGCCCTCAAGATAAATCAACACCTTCACTCAGGAACGAGCACCCGATATGCTACAGATGCAAGGAGATCATATTCAAGATTGTCTCAGAAATCAACTAAAACTTTATTGCTATAAGTGTGGTAAGCCTGAATCACTTACCCTAAATGCTCAAATTGTCATCCGTCGCCTAATTTATACTTTATGGCGGGAGCATGGTAATCAGGAACTGTTTCATCGAATCAGACATTCCCATCCCCTCGAGCTCAGATGAAAGATGCGTCAACCTTCATCGAACCCGAACCATCTCAACAGAAGTAATAAACACAGTTTTGCCAATTTCAAGCAAACATCCGGAAATTAACCTCTGCATTAGTATAGATGCATACAATGAACCAAATTCCATTTAGGTTCAAATTCCGATTCGACGAAAAAGATTTTCTTTAAAGCACCTCGAACCTTTTTTGTCGGTATCTGAGACTATATACGTATACTTCTATACGTATACGCATTCTATACGTATACAATAAAGCATTTGTCTTTTCTGTTATTTAATAAATGTTGTGTTCTCTAAAAACAGAAATATTGTGCGTCAAGTGCAAATATAACTTGCTCTACGAAAATTCCATTGACCCATTCATTGACAGACCACACTTATCAGCAGTTTTAGTTTTGTTTGTAGTCAAACACACTATTACTTCGGTCTGAAAGACCTAAGTATTACATTCATGAGCTCAAAGTGAAATTCTTACCCCCCAATTTTTTTGGCATTTCTCGACGTTTTAGGATTCTAAAAAAGCACTACTGATTCTAAAAAAGCAAAAAAAAATGTATGCCTGTCTGTAGGCCGGCCGGCCGGCCGGCCGTCCGTCATTACCTACGCCGAAGGAAAACGGCTGGAGGGATTTCAAAAAATTTTTTTTTCTAAAAATAGGTATTCACAAGGGACAGGTCCGAAAGGACGCTGTGTTCGATAACTGTACCGGAAATGTGTCAAAAAAATCATTATGTGAGTCAAAAATAGCAAATTTTCATATTTTTGGCTTAAAAAACGTTCATTTTAAGTGATTACGAGTAGGAACATTGAATTTGGAGAAATCTTGATGGTCGGGATTGGTATGTGAGATCATAAACTAGATTATTGCATTATAAGTTTGTCAAAAAATGTTGTCAAGTGTGTCAAAAGAAAGGTTTTTATTTATTTTTTACCCAATTTTTTAGAAAAAAATAAAATTAATAGTTTGTATGACATGATATTTTATTATTATTATAGAGAATTATGGCATTATAAGTTTGTCATAAAATAATGGCAAGTGTGTCAAAAAATGATTTCATTTATTTTTTTAGCCAATTTTTTGGAAAAAAAATGTAGCTCTTTTTATGACGTTAATGTAATTTAAAATGAAATTGAATATGGAAATTTTTGAATTTGTTATAGTTTTTGAAATATTTTTGGAATATTCTGAAAAAGTTTGTATTTTTGATTTTGTAATAATTTTTGTAATATTTTTAGAATTTCGGCAAAAGTTTTAATTTTTGATTTTGTAAGAATTTTTGGAATATATTTAGAAGTTTGAAAAATTTTTAATTTTTGATTTTATTATAATTTTTGGAATTTTGAAAAAATTTTCAATTTTTGATTTTGTAATAATTTTTGCAATATGTTTAGAATTTTTCAAAAAGTTTGAATTTTTTAAGAATTTTTGAAATATTATTGGAATTTAGAAAAAATTTAAATATATGCTTTTATTCTAATTTTTGGAATATTTTTGGAATTTTGAAAAAGTTTGATTTTATTTAATTTAACAATATTTTTGGAATTTTGATTATAATTTTCCGGCAACGTATTGATATTTCGTGTTAGTTTTGTAATAAATTTTTAAACAGAGATAATAAATACTTGTACTTTAACAAAGAGTTATGTTTGATATACATCGCTGCCCAAAACTAAAAACCATGTCCTCATAAAAGTTTTTCCGAAAACTATATCAAAATCCTTAGCCCAGACCGAAGTCTTGATATCTCAGAGCTGTGAGATTTCAGCCCCTCCATATTTTGTTTTTGAAAAACAAAAATAACAGTGCAATCAATTTAAAATTAATCCTTTAAAAATATCCCTAAAATTTAATCGACTTAAATCTTAAACCAATATTCTTTCGTATAAGCCTTGAAGTTTAATTTATCAAATTAAAATGTCGGCGGTGTCGTCTAATGTCATTAAAAAAAATTTTTTTATCTAAACCCTTTTTCTTGGCTTTTACATAATATTTCTTGTCTCGTAACGTGTTCTTGTTTTATTTAACAAGATTAAAGTAAAAGATTCGATCATAATGTTCATTTTTTATTTTCATTATTTTTTTATGTTGGGATAATGATCGGAATTTCTAGAATTTCTAGAAAAAAAAAATTTTAAGATAAAAAAAGACTAAATTACTGAAATCTTGACGGCACACGACAACAGATTAAAACAAGTAAATAAGATAAGACGAAATGAAAAAAAACAAACGAACATAATTATGGATGAGACAAAAATTGATGATAATTGAATCAAAAAAATCAAAGTGATCATTTCATTTTATAAGGAAAAATAAATATCCTGTTTTGTGGGAATTGATCTTGTACATCTACATTTTAATCTCTAAAAACTTTAATTAGCCTACAAACAACATGGTGTCAAGTCAATGATGGGTTGAGCTAGAGGTTGGGATAATAATTTGATTTTACTAACTCGACTCGTCATGATAATTTCAACTTGGAGTACCGCCGTTTTTTTCTGGCCGTTAAAAAGTTTTAAAAGATGTTTTTGTAAAACAGTCCGAAGGGGATATAATCAAAGGTTCTTCGGCTCATTCGTCAATCGTTATAGGGATGGGTCAGTGGTCGATTTCATTACGGGCTTATTGAGGCCGGGTACAGGTTTATTGATTTTGACTTTTGTGAAATAAAACTAATTTTCCCTTTAAAAGAATAAAAATGAAACTTATACCTTAATCCAGGTGTGCCCAACGTGTCGATCGCGACTAAATTTTAAGTCGATCTTGAGAAGTTTCTTTTTCCATATAAATATTTTTGTTGAAATCTAGTATATTTAGTTTAGTTTAAGCCTGGATTTGCTAGGCTGTATTTCTGTCGACACAATTTTTTCTGTTGACTAAATTGACGTTATTCAACAGAATTTTGATCGAAATTTTTGTTGATTTATTTAAATCTGCGACAGAATTTTTCGAAGGTTTCATTCATTTAAATTTTCTGTTGATAGAATTTTCAACAGAAATTTTGAAATTTGTTATTTTAATGTTGAAAAAATAGCCTTCTTTGATTGGTTGTTTTTATTTATGTTAAATTCGTATAAAAATAATATTCTTGTTGCAATATGAATTGCAAAAAGTTAAATTCTCATATTTCATTTAGTTGAATTTGGTTGATTGTATTGTATGGGATGGGGGTTTTTTTATTATCAGGTTTTTTAAAATCAGAAATTCGATTTATCAATTAAAACAATAAAGAATTATTGTTTTAATTGAAGAAAATGTTTTTATTATATATAATACACAATTTTTTGTCAGAGAGTAAAGTAGTGTAATCACTTCGTGTGTAATGAATTTTATTCTCTCGCAAATTTAAAATTTTCGCTTGTGCCTCGCTCATATTATAAACTTTTGCTTGAGAATAAACTATTTCATTACACACTGATGGATTAAAATACTATTATGTAATAAAAATTTCAATACAATACAAAATTGAAAAATTATTTAAATAAAAGAAATATGTAAGAAAGAAACCATATCTCTAACTATTGTTCAGCAAATACCGATTCTTTAATTAGTGGCATTATGATACTGGGAGGTAGATAATCACAAGGACAACAACATCGGCACCGAAAAGCAAGGGAATACTTAACCAGAGAACCAACACACTTAGGAACGGTTAAGCGGTGATAGTTTTCTTGTTAAAATTATTCATATATTGTTGAGCGGTTGTGTTGGTTAGATTTTTCTGTTTGTAAAGTTAATTGTTTTTTTTTGCTGCTTAGTAAAATGAAGGATTAAAATAATTATAATTTGAGGAGGGTTGTGGTGAGGCACTCTATCGAATCTAAGTGTTATTTAAGACTCGCGAATGTGAGTCTCTTTGTGTTCTAAATTTCTTGCAAAGAGGTTGGCTGGGAGAACATTTGCTCAATCGAGCTAGCGACAGGGTTTATTTTGCATGCAGCAACCAGCTGGTGGTCTTTCATGAGCCACCAGAAAAACCTCCTACCACATCCAACTTCTGCGGCGTTCTCTCTACACCTACTCCAACCTCTTATTCTCAACATATGGTGTTCCGGTGGTATCTTTAGATATTCAAGAAACAGGAAGTAGGAAGATACTGTTCCTTTGCTTTTTGAGCCAAAGCTGGACCCCGTCTGTCCTCTGGCCACCCTTCGACTTCACCGAGGTGACCTTCTGAAATCTTTTGTTTTTTTGCGTTTGATAAATTTTTTTTGTCTGGCCCGGCTAGTTCAGTCTGTATAGCCTGAGACTCTATCTCGGTGTTTGGGTTCGAGCCCAGCTCCCATTTCATTTCTTTTTTTTATGATTTTCAGGACAAATGTTGTCAGCCAGACTTCCTCCTTTCGTCCTGTCCTGTAATTTGCAAGATATTCTATGTCAGTTGTGTTTCCATTTGCCGTCCTTTTAACCTTTAGTAATATACTATAAGAGATCTTCGAATTCAATAAACTTCTCAACTCACTTGTGTGTAAGAACACAATTATTTCTGAAATATGAAACTGTCAGTAAGCCATATTTAGCCGCTATTTTTCTATTAATTTTTTTCCCTGATTATGGAAACTAAAAAGAATTAAAAGAAAAAAATTACGAAATAAATAATTTTGTACAAAAAAATTTATGCTAACAATTTTCTTTTCGGCTCGTGCCATGGAATTTTAATTTGTTTTGAAAATCAATTCAGATCAGAAAATAACCAATCACTAGGAGATTTTTTGACAGTTGGGTTTTGTTGATTGTGTTGGAAAGGCGTTGGTTGGAAGTTGAATTGGAGTTAGTGAGTTGGGATTAATTTAGTCGAGATTGAGTTTTTTTCGGAATATTGAGTGAAATAGTTGAGTTGGACTTTTTAGTTAAGAGTTAGTGATTGAGTGTAGAATTATAGTAAATAGTGTTAATTGATAAAATTAATTATTCTCAAAATTAAAAATATAGTTGAAGTGTGTTCAAATTCAAACAAGAAAAAATAAAATCAGTAGTATATTTTCAAGAGAAAAGGGATAAACTATGTTGAATTAAAAAAAAGTTAACACACAATTTAGAGAAGCAAAAAGTTTTTTAAATTAAATATTTTAGATTTTTTCACTAATTTCACCAATTCAATTCGATTCACTAATCACCACCCACTGAAATGAAAAGATAACGAAATTAGAAGAAAAATAACAATTCGAAAATGTGGTGGCTCAGTGATCAACAATCAATATCTAAGCAATGGTTTAGAATACTGCGACGGGCCGAATTCTATAATCTCCATGATTGTATTTTTTAATTTGCCTGGTGACAAGTGACAATTCAGAAGCTATAGGCTGAATTATCAGTGGACTACCCAGTCAGGGATATTTTGTTACTTATATTATATGTTTTCTTTTTATTTGTATTTTTATATTTTTGTCTATTCATTATGATGTGCTAAGTCAAATAAGTAAGGGAGAATTGTAGGTAGTAAAACTTCCGCGAACGCCTGGTTGATGTTTTAAATCCAAATTTCTTTTAACTGATGTCGGTTATTTTCAATGCACCTTCACGGACCACCAGACAAAGCTCATACTGCAGCTTGTCCGATATGGCATCGCAAGTTGAACGTTCGTAAAAGTATACGATAAACATTTATTATATTGATTTTTTAGGAACATTGAGTTCCAGACTGAACTCAGTTCACATGCACTTTCACAAAATATAGCAAAATCCCTAGAAAAAAAAAATACAAAATTAATACAAATATCTTAAAGAATTTGATGAAGAAGAAATTCTTCTTTTTGAATATCAATTAATTATCTTTTGATTATTCTTAGGCTTAATATTTCAAACACAGCGGTTAGTCCATGTAAACATTTTTCTTTTTCTTTCTTATTTTTGTCTGATAAAATATATAAAAATTTGAAATTGAAATAGAATAAAAGATAAATATTAATTCAATTGATTGATTTGTGATCTTGATGACAAATGTTTTTTGGATTACAAAATTGTTTAAAGTTTTTTTTTTGTATTTGATTGGAATCCAATAGACTAATCATAACTAGGAGGGCCCGGCGTGCTTCGCTACGCTTATAAATAAAGTTTTTGCGTAGACATTTTGTTGACGTAGAAGCAATGATTTCAAAAAGTGGTAATGAGAAATGCTACCATATAATTTTTAATTTTTCTTTTTAAATATATGAATGAAAAATAATCAGAACTCTAGCTGATCAGTTCGGATATATGAAAAATTAGCGAAGCTTACTTGAAAACTTATTTGATCGCTAATTTTTCATATGCTAATTTTTCATACGAAGCTTACTTGAAAACTTATTTGATCGCTAATTTTTCATATATCCGAACTGATCAGCTAGAGTTCTGATTATTTTTCATTCATATATTTAAAAAGAAAAATTAAAAATTATATGGTAGCATTTCTCATTACCACTTTTTGAAATCATTGCTTCTACGTCAACAAAATGTCTACGCAAAAACTTTATTTATAAGCGTAGCGAAGCACGCCGGGCCCTCCTAGTATATATAAAAAAAGAAAAAAAGTTTTAAGTTTTAAACCATTACCAAAACTACGTGAAAAAGCCTCAAAAATTCAACCGCGCATAACGCCGATTCAGAGTACCAAAGAAAAATATTACGCAAATATCTTTATATCAATAAACAAAATAATCGAAATAATATCGAAAACCGTCCTTGTTCAAAGACAAAAGACGACTGAAATGAATGATTTAAAAATGAAAATAAATTTTTTCGATAGCTAATATATAAAAAAGAAAATATCATTCATAAAATATCATCATAAATATCATTCATAAAATATCATTCATAAAATCAACATTATTACGCATAAATCTGTTTTATTCCGACGACTCGAAAACCATCCTTTGTTCAAAGACAAAAGACGACTGATCACTGAAATGAATGAGAAAAAAAAGTTTCGTTTTTGTTGTTCGTTGTTCGCTAATATATAAAAAAGAAAATATAAAAAAATAAAATAAATTTTAAATTTCGTTTTTATATGTATGTAAACTTATAATGCATATGTATATAAAAAGTTTTCCGTATATAATAACTTTTTTATTTATGATCCGATTTGTTTGAATCCGGATCCGACTATAGGTTACACTAATATCAGTTAGCTGTGAAAATTTCAAATGAATCCATCTGCGAATAAAAAAGCCTAATGCTCCACAAAGTTTTAATCTAGCGTATTAATATATAGGATAATTTGATTGATTTTGAAATGAGAAAAAAATATATGGTATTTTGCTAAATCATTGTGGTATCAAGAAAATATTATAAAACTTGTTAAAAAATAGCCCAGGATATATTTTTTGTTTATGTAAGTTTAAACTTTCGATTAATTCACTTTCCATCGATTATTATATCAGTTGATTTTAACTGTCTTCAGACAAGTTGAGTAAGGTTTAGTTATGTCGCTGTGCCTGTGATCATCTTATGTGAATTGTGATCTTATATGCATGCACTAATGTATCTTTGTGGGCAGATACAAATTAACTGCGTAGTCTATCTATATCAAACAATGCCATTAGGATTTGTATATCATCCAGCTGATACTATCTAGTATTATGAGAAAAAGCAGTGAGTGGTATAGTACACCATGTCTATCTTCCTGTAACAAACAAATTTGTTGATAATCCACAAAGTGAAGACTATTAAAGTAATTCATTGTTGTGGTGGTTATAAATTTTTGTAAGACTTCTGTTCCCAGCACTGGACGCTTAAATCAAACCATGTGTTCCATGATCCAATTCGTCCTTGTTATGTATCTTAAAATCTATTTTTATAAAACAAAAACCAAGTTTAATTTAATCTCATCCAAACAGCTTTATCGGTTATAGGTTTCTCCTTTTCTTTTTCTTTCGTTTCTATTTATTTATATTTCTGATGTAAATCCTTAATTCTTGGTAATTTATAATAATCGAAAAGTCAATTTAATTTTTAAATATTTTTATTTTCTTGTGGGATTGTAAACCAATAAAACAATAAATAATAAACAAATATGTGTGAATGTATAAGTTTAGTTTCTTCACCTTTTTCGTAAATCTGCAATAAAACAATTGATTGTTGATTTTCTTGGATTCACTGATAACAAATAAAAAACGATTTGAAAATTTTCTATCTTCGAACGCCTTGTGAACTGTTTTTTGAATAGAAAAAGCCAAACTATTTATGAGTTTTGAATAAATTTGTTATTTTGTTGTTGTCGTTTCTTGACTAATCCAAGAAATGAGTTATAAATTATAAATTTGTTTTGATGGATTTGGTGTTAAATACTCTAAAAGGAAAGATTTTAAAGTCAACAAAAATTGTTAAGAATACGGATTTTTTTCAAAAGAGGTTGAACTATTTGTTTATGTATTTTTGAATTGAATTAAAAGATTTGTTGTGATTTATGTAAGGAGCTTAACAAAATTTTTGAATAACTATCTAAGTATTCAAAGTCAAACTTTTTAGGACAATATAGCCTAGATTTATCTAGAACCTAAATTAATGCTACCTTCTTTGGTTAAAAATCGATCCAGATGTTGTACTAAAAATGGAAAAATATGCTAAACGGAAAATATAAACATTAATGAAATCAAAATTTGCTGAAATAAGACGATTGATATACAAAACTGTGCATATTAATCGAAAAAACTTGAGCGATTGTCATTTTAGCATAGATTAAGCTCAAACTTTACCTCGGTGCATGGTGTGGTTTCATCTTTCAGTACTGATGTGTCATTCGACAAAATCGGTGAAAACAAGGATTGCCAACTGTCCATATGTCATTTTGATTGTCAATTTGAAGCATGTGTATATTTTTTTTTAAAATATTGATATTGACTGTCAATAATTCATCATTCTATAAACTATGTTTTTCGGCAAACTACTGTAAAGTTAAACTTTACTGCCGCTAGGGAGAAGGTTAAAGTCCTACTTTTTGACGTATAATCTGTAAAGTAACGCTATTTTAATTTTTTTTACGGCGGCAGTAAAGTAATTTTCATATTTTTACGGCGGCAGTAAAGTAACATAACAGGAAATTATGAGTTTGTACAACACACTATTAATTTCAGTTCATTTTAATGAATTAAAATCAATGAAACTTGATTTCAGAAAATTTATTACCTCATATTATACCTTTTTAAGGGGGAAACCATATTTTAAAACCATATTTTAAAATAATTTTTTTGGCATTTTTTTTTCTGATTGAACAATATGTCGAGAATATTGTGTACAAATTTTAAGTCAATCCGAGTAAAACTAACGGAGTTACAGCATGTCAACAGGGGCGGGTATGGTTTTTAAATTATTTTGTTTTGCATTTTTTTTTTATTTTTTCTGAATGAACAATATGTCGAGAATATTGTGTACAAATTTTAAGTGAATCCAAGTTAAACTAACGGAGTTACAGCGTTTCAACAGGGGGGGGGGGGGGGTATGGTTTTAAAATTATTATTTTTGCATTTTTTTTTAATTTTTTTTCTGAATGTACAATATGTCGAGAATATTGTGTACAAATTTTAAGTCAATCCGAGTAAAACTAACGGACTTACAGCGTTTCAACAGGGTTGCCGTTTGACCCCATTTTCCCGAAAATGTCATTTTTGAAGTTCTTGAACATTAGAACTTAAAATCTACTGAACTGATCCTTTTGAAAATTTGAACATTACTTCTTCACATAAATCAACAGGTAATCAGGAAGAGTTAGAGTTTTTTTTTATTTTTGTCTATTTTTCAATAACAAATTAAACGCGATTTTTTGAACTAAAATCGCGTTTTTCACTTCCAAGTGCTGCAAAAATAGAAACAAAAACCTCTTCCTGATTACCTCGAGTTATACATCACCTTTAAAACGCATATCAATTTTTTTGTTTCACATGATCCGGTAACGAGTTATAATGTTCACCGCAAAACCACTTTTTTTCAAGGCGCCTCTGGAGGTTCAACGTCACCGGCTTATTTATCAATATTTTTAATAGAAATTTTTTTCTGACATACTTCAAACGTTGTGCAATAATATGTAATTAAATTTAATAAAATTATATTAGTTATGTCGCCGCAAAAAATCACAAAAATATGCTTTTGTTTCGTCTTTCAAACCAACCCCCCTCCCCCCCCCCCCTAAAATCATATTTATAAAAAATTTGATGTCTTGGAACTAAAGTGACTTTTTGTGTTTCGTCTATAATTGTCAAACTATAGACTCAACACAAAAAGTAGCACTTTAGCTTCTAATTAAATAATATACTATTTTTTATTTTTTTAAATTATCAGAGAACTAAAATTTATCAAATTTATTAGTGCCAAATAGATTTATATTTTAGGCATTGTCAATTTTGCGTCTACATATTTTTTTGGTTTATTTTAACTAACATATGCGAATTCACTGTATACAAATTTTGATGCATTTATCAATCAATTAAGTCATTCTTAATGCATGTGTAAAATGTTTCAATCATAATTGATAATTTAATTAAATTAAATATTTAACGCAAAAAAAAAATTTTTGTAAAGATTTTTCTAAGAATAAGCTTTGCTCGTCGCTTGACTTGCTGCTGGTCACTTATATAATAAGAAGATCTTCGTTTTGAATAGCTTGATGATAGTTGATATGGTTTGGGGTCCATTCCTTAAGGTTTTAAGTTTTTGAGATACGTAATGTTCCTTATTGAAGCTTCACGCACTTTCTCAACAACAATTCTCTCTCTGTTGGTCTACATACCTTTGTAATGACTTGTCTTGCTAGTTTGTAGTTCTCCTTCGTGAATCTCATGTTTCATTCTTGTAAACATTTCAGAAAGGTATTTATTTATTCTGTGTTAGATAGCATCATTACAAGCTTGATCCCGCCAGAGTTTCTGGAAGTGGGTTTCTGGCCATCTCACTAGTCAGCACAACACTCTTCCCAGAACAACCAAACCCTATTGAACGAGTGGGAAAAAAGAAGGCACCTGATCCAGATGGTATTAAAAAAAAGTGGCTTTAAATGCTGCAGAAATTCTAACGCAAATCGAAAACTTTACCAAGGTCTACAACGCTTGTTTGAAAGAAGAAATTTTTCCTGGAAGCTTGTTTTATTACCTGAGAAAAAAAAAATTGCCAACGGGCGCCTCTTCATATCGCCCAATTTATATGCTAGATGCGGCTGGAAAATTTTGTAGCGGATAATTTGCAAAAGACTAGAGAAAGTCATTGAAGCACATGGAGAATTCGCTGTTTCATCAATACGGATTCCGTAAAAACCGTTCAACGATTGAGGCAACCAAATTGGTAATTGACATAACGAGGAAAACAATCGCAGAAAAACAGTGGAAGGGGGTGAACTAAAAAGTACTGTACCATAAATACCTTAGACATTAAAAACGCATTTAACTCAGTTCGATGGACTCTTATAATGGAAAAACTTCGCAAAATTGGAGCACCTGGCTTTTTAACAAGAACTTATAGGTAGTGTACCGCAAGGGTCAGCTCTGGAACCGGCAGTGTGGAATCTTATGTACTACGATGCCTTGAAACCAGAAATACCGGCGGATTCAAATATAATCGGATTTGCAGACGACTTAGCAGTAGTTGTGGTTGAACGTGGAAAATACGTTTGTGGAAAATACGTTGGTGAGGTGAAGTGGAAGTAAGAGATAGTCATTGGTCTGATCAGAAGATGGATGGCATTGGCTTCATCAGAAGAAGGAGTAAGACCAAGCCGAAGAGTTCTGCTAGCCAGTGTAGTAGCTTCTATCATGTTGTATGGAGTTCCTAATTGAGCTGACTCTATATAGCACCTGCGTCAAACAAACGGAAAGTATCATCAGTCTTCTGGCTGAGTGATGCTAACTAATATAGTAGAAGACCTGTTTCCACAACACCTTTACTGTGAGTTAAAAGAAGCAGGGAATACAGTGGAAGATATTCAACCAGTGACTTCGGCAGAAGTTCTAAAAACATGCTCACAGGTAGGAAATGACAAAGCGCCAGGTCCAGATCTCAGACTTGTAAGGCAATCTCCGACACAAGTGGCTGCAAGGAACAAAAATTGCTGTGCTGTGGTAACGCTGGACGTGAAAATTGCTTTCAACACAGCTAATTAGAAATACATATTTGATGCGCTAACCCACATGGAGTTACCAACGTAATTGCTAAAAATAATTGCCAGGTACTTCAGTCAGAGAATACTTAAGTATTACACGGACGATGGCAGCAAAATGCACCCAGTAACTGGTGGGACCCCACAAGGTTCAGTGCTGGGTCCCACATTATGGAATGTTATATGTGATGGTGTTCTTCGATACCTATATAGAGTCAGATAAAGGTAGTCGGTTTTACGGACGATATCGCTGTTGTTGGTAAGAAGTAAAAATTGTGAGACATATACTGCTATTCGTTTGCCTCAGTAGGTCTACAGCTTGCAGAACGAAAGACAGAAGCCGTACTAATTACTGCTAGGAAAAAATAGAAACCATTACATTGGAAGTCGGTACCCAAAAGATATCTTGGAAGCATTAGATATCTTATGGTGATGATATATGCTAAATTGTCTTAAAAGACACATATCGTTACCGTCAGTGAGAATGAACGCCACACTGGCATGAGTAATGCCAAATAGAAAAGGACCGCGCCAGAAAAGCTTTGCTTGCTATCATCGTGACATCAACCATGTATGGCACGCCTATCTGGGCCAACTCAATGCAGAAGGTGTCTCTCAGGATGAAGATGGCCTCTATCCAAAGACTGACTGCACTAAGAGTAGTGTCTGAACAGGTGCATCCTATAGACTTGCTGGCTAAGGAGCGTCAATGTAACAAAAGAGAGAACCCGAAGTTACCACAGAAAAACACTATAGATCAGAAGACGATGGACCTACCGACTAACTTCATCGATTGAGACGTGGATAAACTGACGACACGGTGAAATGAATTTTCACTTAACTCAGTTTTTTACGAGCCATTGTTCATCCAGCGCATGGAGGGATCAGTTTTTATTGTTTTGAAAATTTATTTTTATTGGAACGAAGTTCCTTATCGCGCGTTGCGAAAGGGGGCTAGACGGAAAAAATTAAGACCAAAAGTTGTAACGACACTTTATTATTTAGTTTATTATTATTATTTAGTTATTTTGAGTTTATTTTATTTTGTTGAGTGTATACAGGTTTTTTGTACATAATAAATAATAAAAAATAATAACAATAATGAATCCTGACAGTGTTTCTGCACAAGTTCCGGGTATTGCTGATGGAGTTAGGTAAGTAGAAATTTTATACAGACAATAATAAATGCTTATGTATTTTTAGCAAGTACGCATTATAACCTCTCTTTACTATTGTGCTAATCAAGTCATACGCGTTATAATCTCTCCATTATTGTGTGTTTAGCAAGCGTACGCGTCATAAGTCTAATAAATTTAAAAGCAAATTATATTTAAAAAATTTTATTATAATTAAAAAAAATAAAATTTTATTACAATTTCTTCACTAATTATATCCGGGTGTCGCTTGACATCTCTCACCTTTTCTTTTATCTACGGGTGTGACAACCCCGCGTACTGTAGTCCCTGCTATTGACATACGAGTTAACGTGAGATATCACATACCACTGGCAATAGCAGTGAGATATCACTAACCATGGTGACATCTTAGGGGTTGTGGTGGATGAACTGTATTCAGTCAACGGTAGCACCCTCAATCTTAGCTGTGAAATAATCCTTGATGATAAGACGCTATTGCTTCCTTGAAAAAACGAGCCTTCATATAACTATGTGTGGGCTTTAATCTTCAAGAAAGACGGTGCGTCACAGGATCAAGGAATATGCAACTGGCTGGATTATTGGCACCTGCATTTTTGTTTTGTTTCAGCAAATTTTTGTAAAAATTTGCTATTTACTTTTTAATTTACTTTTATTTTCTCTATTCTATCATAAAATATTGGCCTATGTCATATTTTGTCAGTGATAGGATTTTTTGTTTAGTTATCCATTTTTTAACCAAAAATATAAAAAAAAAAAAAAAGAAAGATTTACGTCCATCAACATCTTTGAACGTATGTTGTTGTGGGACCTTAGTCTTAAAAGGTTATTATGTGTTATTGTGACACATATTGTAATTCCTACTACACAACAAATTTTAATAATGAGGGGAATGAGGGGAATTCGACTAGAATGAGGGGAATTCGATTAGAAAATTTTTTGCCATTTTTCATTTCTTTATATATTTTTTATGAATTATAAGTTGGTTTACTGCGATATCAGTTAATTATTTCAAAAATTATTTGATAATTTTTAATATCCCAGTAGGCTCGACGTATAACTATTTGTTATTACCCAACTAGCAAACTTGCTTCTCAATTTTGAATTATACAAGTTTTAGCTTCAATAAAGCTTCGCTAAAGCTTCTAAGTAGAAGCTAGTTGTATTTAACTTTTATTAAGTTTCGATACAACTTCCACAGAGAAGTTCTCCCCACCAACGGAATGAAAGCTTTTAAAATACTTCTATATTTAATATTAGAAGCTTTACCGAAACTTATCTACAGATCACTAAATAGAGCTTCCAAAAAAGGTTATAGAAGTTATAGCTGTCATTAGGATTGTAGTTATTTCGGTTGTAACTGTTGACAGATCTTAAAGAAGCACAGCTGTCATAGTCTAAAAATTACTTCAATATCTGAAACGAAATACAAATATATCAAACTGACGGAAGCTATTGCTTCTATTATTTCAACTAAATCTAGATGTAGAAAATATAGTTTAATTCAGGGGCTTACTTTTTATGGAAAAAGGTATGTGACATGTAATTTCAATGGGTTTATACCAAATTGAAGCTTATACGAAAATGAAATCGTTTCGTTTTTTCTAAAACGTATTGTGCATAAGGGGGTTTTTGTTTTTTAATCTATTATATTTAGACTTATTTTGCACAATATAAAATTTTCTGTATTTAGAGTCTTCAAATAGACAAAAAAACAATTAACATCATAACCAACTAGACTAGAGAATCAGAATCAAAAATCAACTAGAGTGGAATAGAGAAAATTTAAAGTTTTATAAGTAATGGTATATGAATTTTCTTTACATTTCTGAGAGCAAAACTCGTCAGGAAGAACTGAGGCGATACAGAGTTTCATAATTTAGTCACTCTATTAAAATAATTTACAGCAAATGGATGGGTGCGATATATCGTTGTTTCTCTTGTTATTGATTTATATTTATATAACATTTTTAAAAATTAACTGCGTTCATCAGCACCTTAGTACGCGTGTTGTAGTGACACCTATTGACTGACACCTATAATCCAATTACAAAACTTTTTATTTAAAAAAAAATATTATTCAAATAAAGGTGTAAGTACGCTAAAAGTTAATAAATTAAAAAATAATGTAGCTATACCTAAAATTTTTGAACTAATAAAACAAATATGAAAACAGATTTTTCAATATTCTTTTACGTCTATATCAAAAAGAAACAAAATATTTTAAGAACGTAAGTCTCAGATTATGATTTCATCGTTAAAAACCCATTAAAGTTACATGTCACATTCCTTTTTCTATAAAAAATAAGCCCCTGAATTATAAACTATATTTTCTACATCTAAATTAAAAAACAAAATTCTATGGAAGTCTTATAGAAGCTATTGTTATTGTAACTACTATCAAAAATATTTATTGTTTCTTAACATTTAAATTAGCCGATTGAATAGCGTGCGGGACAAACGATCGGAGGACCAGGGTTCGAAAATTGATGCGACCGTAAACAAAAACTTAAATTCAAACACTACATAATAACATAGCAATAACGATAATTACGTTAAAAAGTGTAGATATATAAAAAACATTGTAATATTTTTGTCAATTTTTTAATAGTTTCTATAAGATTTCTAAAGATTGTTTAAAACAAGCTATTGGACGCTCTTTACCGAAGCTATAGCTTGTGGAATCATAAGTTCTATTCAGCTTGTATAGTTGCTTACAAAGGACCTTACCGAAGTTATTTCCGAAGTCTTTTACAATTTATAGCTTCGTTAAGGGCGGGGAAAGTTCTCCAAATGGCCCTTATCGAAACTGCTTAGAAATTTTAAAGAAACTATGAAGGTGGGGAAGTTAGTTTCGGTAAGACTGTTTAGTATTATAAAAGAAGTTAAATTACTACCCAACTAGTATAATTCAAATGTTATTGGTGAAATTGAGTGATGTCATTATACATTTTGGAGAATTTCATTGGGTTAAATTAAAATAAAACTAAGGCAAAAAATTTTCGCTTTATTTTGAAAACAAAGTTTCACAAAATTGAAATAAACAAAATAAAATATTGATAATCCGTTTGATTTTCATTTTAGTAAAAAATATAACTAAATTTTAATCTAAACTACAATTTAATATCGATTTTAATTTCAAAAAGATTTATATCACGACGTCTTGGGTATTCATAAATATTCTTTTATATATTTTTTAGCTGTCAATTGCTTATTTCTAATTTCTCCTAAAATTCACTGCAAATTCATTCTGAGGGGAAATTTAAGTATGGGTATGTAGAGTTTTTTTACATGTTTCAATTGCGTTATAACTCTCTAAATTTCGATATAAATATGCGATATAGCACTACAAAATGACCATCCTGGGCTCGTTGAAAACTATTTTTCAAAGTTATAATAAATACAAAGTTGAAAGTCTTATAGATTCAAAAATTTTGTTAAATTGTAAATAAATCTTAATTGTTTGTAGAGCCGTTTGAGCTGCTCGGCGACTTCGAGCATTTTTTGCCAAAACTTATGTTCTGTTGGACATAGTGTTTTTTGATTTAGAGAGTTTTTATCGCTATATTAGTGCTGATAACTAATAGGGGGCCCATACACGATCAGTTTTGCATGACAATCAACGTGATTGACATTCATTACGGACTGTGTATGGTAATGTGATAATGTGTGACAGTCAAATTTTATGACTGATGAAATTTTAAAAATATTTGAATTTTTATCATAAGTCAAGATTGGCATTCATGATTTGATTGATCGTGTTATTGATTGAGTGACCCTTTAATTTTAATTTCAATCAAAAACAAGCACTGCAATTTTTATTTGATTTGTTGGGCAATTATCCCCAGTTTCTAGGCATTACATTAGCAATCAAGCAATGCCTTTGATTTCGACCAACCATTTAACAATACAACTCATAACTCTTATGGAACTTTTATTATTGTTAATCCATTATTAAGATAAGAATTAAGGATTAGAAATATAGTAGACGCGAATTTCTTAAACCAACAGAAAACATTTTCACATCGAATGTTTTTTTTGCGACCAAAAATTTTTCTCAATAGATGCGTTCGATTTTACTGAAATAACTGAAAAAACCACAACAATTGCATACAATTTCTCAGATGCTTCAGTTAAATCGAACGCGGCTAATATATGAATACATTTTTTAAAAAATCGACTTTAAATGTCGGAAAAATGTTACAACTGGTCGCAAAAGGTTGCATCTTAATTGTTACACGTCCCAAGCAGGGACTTGCCGGACTTTGAAATACGGCCAAGCACTGGCACATTAATGGTTAACAGTACTTGGCTATTGTTATTGGTCCAGTACTGGAACCGTTGCCATTCATGGGCCAGAGAAAAAACAACAGCAATGGCCCATACAAGGTTTTACAGTTGGCCTAGTAGAGGGCCAATAATGATGACCAGCATTGTAGTAATGACCAAATACTAGCAACCATGACTGGGCCGTTAAAAAAATATACATTATTATCATATGTAAATTTAAATAAATTAAAGACAAACTAATTTAAAATAAAATAAAAATGACGGAAAAAATTCAAAACTCCCCATACAACTGGTTCAGTTGCAAGAATGGCTGAGTAATGACAAACATGACTGCCAGTACTCCGTCCGCCATTAAAAAATATATAAAATAATATTTTCATACATAAATATAAATAAATTATTTACAAAATAATTAAAATAAAATAGAAATGAAAATAAATTAAAACATATACCAACCTTTTCTATATTATCATAGTCTTTCAACCGACAGGCGAAAAGGTGATAACTAAACTATATGTGAAATTTTTCAAACTATAGATTTCTAAAAGGGATAATACTCTACTCTATTCATGGCTGGAGTACTGGCCCAATAACAATAGCCAATTAATGTTAACCATTAACGGGTCATTGCTTGACCATTCAAAGTAAACTGCTCTGGCAATTTTCTATAAACGATAGATTGGCCGATTCATGGTTACAGTAATGGAACGATAACAATAGCCAAGTAATATTTACCATTCATGGGCCAGTGCTTGGCCATTCAAAGGTAATAATATACTGGCTATTTTCTGTAAACCATAGATCGGCCGATGAATGATTCAAGAATTGGCCCAATAACAATAGCCAAGTACTGTTAACCATTAATGGGCCAGTACTTGGCCGTATGTCAATGTCTGGCAAAACCTACTTGGGTAAATGATAGGATTTATTTTCTAAATATTCAAAATTTTAAAAGTAATAAATGAAATACCTTGATCTGGCACTGATCCCAGTAATTGGCATCATGGATTAAAACCAAGTATATTGTGTCTGTGTCTCTCTATATATAGAATATTTTGGTGGTTTCTTTTGGTTATTAAAATTATGCTTTTTTGGAAAGTGCTAGGGATTTATTCCTGGACCAGATCACTTGTGTTGTTTGTTTTGGCAATTGGAAGTTAAAGCCAGAGTGCACTTCTGATTTTCCACTTTTATGTGGAACGATATGACTATGTTTACGATATGTCATTCGTCAAGATCGATGACAACTTCTTTAATTGGAACTGAATTTCTTAAGGCACGCTTTAACTATTCATTCACCATAAATCGATCAAAAGTAAGGGTTCGCCTTAGAACATATAAATGTATTCCATTTCCTTATACATATACATATATAGACACAGCTTTTGATTTAATAAAAGTATGTTGTCGTCCGAAACGGTTAAAGTTCAGAAAACGACACGCATTTTAGCTTTAAAAGAATAAAGAAAGCATTATAAAGAAAAAGCTATGCAACGCATTCTTGTTGAAGACCGATGACGTACAGTACATCATCATTTAAATTGAACAAAATAGTTTTTTTCTCGGTCAGTGTCGATGTCAGAATCAATCCTAATGATGAATCTGAACCACTTCCAAACTCGAAATCGGTATTTTTTTTTATTAATAAAATTATAAATTAATTCTTTAATTAATAATCTTAATTTTATTAATAAACTTTCCGAATAACCTTTATGTAATTTTCATTCTACCTGTTGTACCCTGCACCTAATCCAACCAATACTTTCTGATACCTAAAAGTCAACTTTTTTTATTACAATATTATGGAAATAAAACAATTAACTTTTCGCCCCCAAAAAAACAGAAGTTAATCTGTCTTTTTGTTTTAGGAAAAGGATAACGTAAATTATATCATTTTATTGATATTAAAGATTTTGGTTATGTTTTTCATTGGAAAAAAAAAATGTCAAGAAATTCCATGAATTAATTTCATTGAAGATAACCGAAAAAGTTGTGAATTTAAATTTTTTTTTATTACGGTTAAATTTTGTGGGTGGATCTTTTTGGTTTAGGAATATTATATTTAGGTTATGTTTGTTGGTAAGAAGTCAAAATTGTTTTATATTATAGGTGTTACACTTTAATAATGATATTCTTTTGTATTGATAATAATTTTTTTCCTTCGTTATAATATTAATGATATAATTATATTTTTGTATTTAAAATTGGACTTTAAAGAAGAATTTTTTAATGTGGTTTTGATTTGATTTTGATTTGTTCTTCTGAGAATTGTTGATGAAGTTTAATGAATGTAAGTTATTCATTATTATTTCTTTTTGGTTATTGAGTGTCATGGTAAATAATTTTAATCAAAGTAATCCTGGAGACTTAAACGTTTATTTAATCAAATATATTCAAAGCTTTGCTATTTGAATAACAGTTTTAACACAAATTTTCTTCACCACGATAACAGTTTTATTTTACTAAACACTTTATCACAATTGTGTATAAAATACGTTGATTCCACACTTAACCATTAATCCACAATGAATCCAATAACTAATCGAAACACTGCTTCTCTCGCATAAAATTTATAATAAAACAACAATTGTTAAAATTTAACACGAATAACAACAAATTTCATTTCTATTACCCCGCCCTTCTATTATTACTTCAAAACAATAAAGCTATACGCAAACCAAAATTGTTTTATTAAAAAAAATCTAATAAGAAAATCATTCTAAAATTGTTGGTTATTTCCTGTAACCAACCGTAAGATCCAATTAAACCACGCCTTTTTTAAACACTCGCCACTGGAATCATGTTCGAATCAGTAGGCTTGCTGTTTTAACAAAACTAATTCATTAAACAAAAATACTCTAAATTTTTGGTTTCATTTTATCATCTTGTTTTTCTTTAACCAATCAAAATCGAGATTCATTCAAAAAATTTATAACTATTAAAAACTGTTAAATGGAAAATTATAACAATTTTCCAGAAATTTTCCTTTTCCTTATTTCAGGGATATAAAAAATATTCCAGTTTATAATTTTTGTTTTTATTCTAATAAGAAGAAAATGGAATGGTCTTCTATCTCTTTTGTGAAATTTTAATCTCTTTTTTATTTTTTAAAGAAGAATTATCAAAGAAATACGCTCATAAAGTTATCCAATGCGATGGAAGAGAATAACTATATAATTTTTAAATTTTCTCTCTTTCTTCATCATAAATTTATAACAATACTGGAACAAACACCATAGAATTAATTAAACGCTAGAACGAAATGGAATAAGAAATGTAGAGAAAACCAATAACTTTAGGTGGAGTTGAAGAATTGAAAAAGGTGTGTTTTAGTATTTCATTGCGTTTTATCAATGCGCGTTCCGTTTATGTTTTAAAGAATATTTTTTAAAAAGAAAAAGAAAATATATTTTTTCACTATGGGACATGGATTCCTGTAGCGAGGTCAAATCTTGATAGAATTTTTTGAGTTTAGTCCCGCTGCGAGTTTCGTTATGTTAGCATCATGCTGGTTCTAAACTGAACGCGAGTTTTATTATATTTTATTTTTAATTTTAAAAACAGAAAAAAAAAATTATTTTTATTAAAAATTAAAAAGAAAACTTAAAATAATATATATTTATTTTTTTAAAGGTGAATATTCGATTTTCTATATGTGATCTTATTTTTAAATCTGTGAAAAGTGATTTTCCATATGTGAAAAATGTGAGATTTTTTAATAAATTTAAAAATACAAAAATTTAAAAGAAAATTGTGTGAAAAGTGAGAAGCATAATAAAAGAAAAACTTAATTAGAGAAAAAAATAAGAACACAATTATATTTGATATGAATTCGTTTATGGAATCCTCAGGTCCACCAGGACATCATGCTCATTTAGCTTCGTTCGGTATAAAAATGTCACCATCTCATCCGGGATTGTTAGGGCAAGATGATCCATCTTCTTTAATGACACCACCATCGTCTATGGGACAAATGACGAACATGTCATCACCATCATCCTCATCAACTTCATCGAATCAAAACCTATACCAATCCGCCGGAGTTGTTGGTGGAGGTGCACCATCATCAGCATCATATCATTCATCCGGATATAACTTAAACCCACAAATATCATCGTATCCAAGAGATTTTTTATTCCGTCGGGAAAACGAATATATGACTCCTGGTGGAGGACAATCATCAGCTGATCCATCTGTTTTATTCCCCCCAATACATCATTCACATCCCAGTGTTCATGATAATTTAAATCACCATCCGTCGGCATTAGGAAATTATCATTTAAATCAACATCAAATGAGAATGGGTATTGCTCCAGAGTACTCCCATCCCTATCATCCACATCCTCATCAAAGTAATTTTCCTGCGGTACACCATCATAATCTTACAAATCTACCAGTTAATCCATCCTCATCGGGTGCATTTCTTCGTTATATGAGACATCAACCGGCGGTTAAACAAGAAATGCAATGTTTATGGATCGATCCAGAACAAAATTTATTACAAGGTGGTGGTAGTGGAAATGGACGAAAAACATGTGGTAAAACGTTTAGTTTAATGCAGGATTTGGTGACACATTTAACGGTTGAGCATGTTGGTGGGCCTGAATGTACAACACATACATGCTTTTGGATGGGTTGTACACGTAATGGACGTCCGTTTAAAGCAAAATATAAATTAGTGAATCATATTCGTGTTCATACTGGTGAAAAACCATTTCAATGTCCTTACTCACATTGTTTGAAAGTGTTTGCAAGATCGGAAAATTTGAAGATACACAAAAGAACGCATACAGGTAAGATTCTTTTTTTTTTCTGTACCAATTTCAAAGAAGATTTTATTGATTTAATTCTATTCAATTTGTGTCCTATAGTAAAGGACTAAATATAGGATGAATAGCATCCGACGGTAATTTAGTGTATTTTTAACATTTTTGGTGACAGTGGATTTTCTAATAAAATAACACAACAGTTGTTGAATTAAAATGGTCGCACTATTTAGTTTTGCGATAGGATTAACAAATATGCTACCGTTTTTGATTTTTTAAATTTTTGAAGGAAATACAAAATTCGTTCTGTAATATTTTGGTTTAAATCTACTGTAAAATTAACTGTTTCTAATTTTCCACTTAATTTGATTGAATTAGTGTTTTTTTAACAGTCAATTGATTAGTGACAAGCAAACTGTTTATTATAGTTTTATATATCGGTTGTATGATTTAAGTTAAATTTTATTTCCTTAACATTTGCTAAAATACATATATCCGCACAGTCACCGTAGGAAACGATATGAATTAGCGTAAAGCTCTTGCGGTCTAAAAAAATGTGAATTAGTGTAGAAACCACACTAGTCGCCATGCCATATAAAATAGGTAGAGAACACAAGCCAAGTACTATTGTATACAGTGGCTTAAAACATTATGTATGGCAGTTAGAAAATTTCTAGACTATCCTGTTACAGAATTACACTCTTTCATTGCCTCGTAGAATATCAGATAGATTCGTATTGTCGGAACCAATAACCATTAAACTATTTTAAATAATAGATTGACATAATTCGTTAACTTTTTGAAATAGTGTCGTGAAAGACGAATAAGTCGACGTAGGTATAATCAACAAATAGAGGCAAGATATAAAACACTGAAATTGGAAGTTATTACTAAAACCACTACAAGAAAACTTACTGCAGGAATAAATTTATTTATGAGGTTTATGCAGATGTTTGTCTTCGCAATTTTAATCAAAATGAGGTTTTGTTGTTCTGAAAAATTTTCAAGTTAATATATGGCCTACAGTTTGGCTGCACTCAAATTGATAACAATAATTGTTAACTCTTTGAAATAGATTTCTTAGCGGTTTTTTGCTTGTGATCTATACAAGGTTGGCATGATATATATCAATGATATATATCCGATATATATCATTGATATATATCATGATATTTATTCCCTGATATATATCATGATATTTATAAAAAAATAAATTAATAATTATTCCTACCTTAAAGTTGGAAAAACTGTTAACAGTCGCACCACTGCTTGCAAAACGCATGCCAAATCGAGGTAACCTGGTTCAGCTATGCCAAGACCATAAAGCTGACATAGATTCTGACAAAACTAATCTTATGACAAACATTGTAATGAATGCTAAACATATGCTTTGTTATCTAAAGACAATAGCAGTCGCTTTAGACAGAACTCAAAGAGATAAAACGACTATTGCCGTTGTAGCTAAAATTAGGCATAACCCATACAAGGTTGTACAACTGGTTCAGTAATGGTCCATTAATGGCAACCAGTAACGCAGTAATGGCCGAGTACTGGTAACCATGACTTTGCCATTAAAATAATTTTACTGGATGATAACTTCGGACAATAAATGGCTGCCATTCATAGGCCAGAGAAAAAAAAACAGCAATGGCCCATACAAGGTTGAATAGTTGGCCCAGTGACCAGTATTGCCCATGATGACCAGTATTGCAACAACGACCGAGTACTGGCCGCCGTGACTGGACCATTAAAATCATAAAATATTATCATAGGCAAATTTAAATAAATTAAATACAATTTGTATTTGATTTCCTAATTTAAAATAAAATAAAAATGTCTAATGAAAAACAATATAAAACTTATACCATCCTTCTCAATATTATCATAGTCTTTCAGTTGAGAAGCAAACAGTAAACTATAGATGAAAATTTTTCAAATATGTATTTCTCAAATGGATTTTAGTCTAGAGAATTTTAACCAACTGACATAGATCGGCCAATTCATGGCTGCAGTACTGCCCTAATAACAATAGCCAATTAATGTTAGCCATTGTACTGGTTATTTTCTATAAACCGAATATCGGCCGATTTATGGTTCCAGTAATGGCCCAATAACAATAGCCAAGCATTGTTTACCATTATTTGACCATTCAAAGGTAACTATATACTGGCTCTATTCTGTAAACCACAGATCGGCTGAAGAATGGTTCTAGTACTGGCCCAATAACAACAGCAAAGTACTGTTTACCATTAATGGGCCCTTTGCTTGGCCGTATTTCAGAGTCCAGCAAACCCTGATTGGAAAACTGGAAGTCGATCTTAAACTAGAGCAACCTTTAGAAGTTAAGAAGCTTTATCGAAGAAGAGACATGGCTTTAAATGCATCTCATCAGTCATCACCTAGCTAATTTATGCTTGACAATCGATTTTTAGGTAAGTGAACGTTACAACAACCACCAAAGAGAAGAAGCATATATTTCCTTATTTAATTATAATTATTTCAGTCTTCATTCCATTTGAAATGGCGCTTTTAACTAAATCTACACCTTTTTCAAAATATGTATTTTATTCTTAGTTCAGAAATACACCACCAATGGTGTGGTGGAATGGAATGATTACCCAAGCAGGGTATTCCAGAATTTGAAATACGACCAAGCACTAGTCCATTAATAGTTAACAGGACTTGAATTTTGTTATTGGGCCTGTACTAGAACCATTCATCGGCTGATCTATGGTTAACAGAAAATAGCCAGTATTTAGTTACCTTTGAATGGTTAAGCACTAGCCCATGAATGGTAAACAATACATGGCTATTGTTATTGGGCCATTGCTGGAACCATGAATCACCCGACCCGATCTACGGTTTATAGAAAATAACCAGTTCAGTTTACTTTAAATGGCTAAGTAATGGCACAATAATGGTTAACATCAATTGGCTATTGTTACTGAGCCAGCACTGGACCATAAATTGGCCGATCTTTGTCATTTGGTTAAAATACACTAGAGTGTTATCCATTTTAGAAATATATAATTTGAAAAATATCACCTATAGTTTAATTATCGCATCTATGCTGAAAGACTGATAATATGCAATGTTAAAATTGGTATAAGAAGTTTTAAATTTTTTTTCTCTGAACACTTTTACTTTATTTTAAATATTTTGTATTTAATTTATTTAAATTTACATACGATGATATTTTTTTTTATGACCCGGTCATGTTTTCCAGTTTTCCGTCATTGCTGCAATACTGGTCATCATTATTGGTCTGTTACTGGGCCAGTTTTACAACCTTGTATGGACCATTGCTCTCTCTCTGGCAAATAAATGGCAGTCATTTATTATCCGAAGTTATCAACAAGTAAAATTATGTTAATGATCGGGTCATAGTTGCTAGTACTATGAGTCATGGTTGCCAGTACCTGGTCATTGTTGAATTACTGGTCGGCAGTAATTGACCATTACTGGACCAGATGTATAACCTTGTATGAGCCATCATAAAGTTACATGATGTTTATGGTCCAGTTATAGTTGCCAGAACCCTACCGTTGCTGATCGCCAGCAATGGACCATTACTGGACCAGTTGTACAATATTGCACAGGTATTGATGATACAATTTGACCAAATAAACAAGACAAAGCAAAGCTAGTAAGCGTATTCATCATTTGGACTTGTACAATTGAAGATATAGACGAATAGGCTTGATAAATTGCCGATAAGCTAAATTGGAGTTGCCATTTTTGAATTTAGTTTATAGGCAAAGAGGTAAGAAACGAGGAATTGAAGCGCTGCACTGCATACAAGTCTGGAAAGGGTCATATATTGAATAATATTTAAGATAAACAACTTATTCAAAAATAAATATCAGAACATGATATATATCGGATATATATCTGATATATCGGATATTTTGATATTTATATAAATATCATGATATTTGCCAACCTTGGATCTATATCTGTCGTTTTAGATTAAATTTTACAGTGAAAAATATATTGCTCAATCTTCTTTTTTGGTAAACAAATTTTATTTCTCTCATCTGCCTTCGAATTCGAATACAATGATTTCTGTTACCCCTCTTTAATCGTGTAGAGTAAAATTTGTTTAAAGTTGAAGATACTGGCTTCGAACTCATATTATGTCTATTATTCTTAAATATGGAATATACTATACACTCGGTGATTCATATGAACAGCTTCGTACTACAATTTCCTGTTTCAATCACCTTTTTTGTATTCTTTGAACAACTTGAGTTGAACAACATCATTCAACTCATAAAGTATACCCTATAGTATACCATACCTTAGCGAGAGCTACCGAAGCGTCTACATGGCTATGTGTCTCAACCTCACCCTCTGACTTGGCGCAGCCGTAAATTCGTCGTTGGTTTGCTCGGCTACTATTTAGTCCTAGAAATGAGCGTTTAATATAAACAAACATGGACTTAAGAGAAAGCCATTCTACCTATCTTTAAATCCGTTGAATCATATGTTTGTCTCCTTTTTATTGTTGTCACATATTTTCCTTCGAACTCTTCCGCCAAATTCATTCAACTGCCTCCAGTAAAACAAAAACGCATTTTCTATTATGTATCCATTTAATTGTCTGTGAATTAAAAAATAAAATTTTGCATTAATTTAAAAAACTAAAATTATGAAATAATAAAATATTTAATAAAAGTGAAAATATTAACCTATTTAAAAATTTTGGTCAAAATCGCGAAATTAAACCATAATTTAATAAAACAACGAGCAAAAGAATAAATAACCACCAGTTGAAATTCTCTAACTGTGAAGTAGTGAAATGAAAATTGTTTTACCGAATTAATTGCCAAAATGTGACTTTTAACTATATAGGTGAGAAATCGTATTTTTTGCGGGTAAGTGATGGACATCTTATCACTCACTGTTTGAAAATTTATAAAATTGTTGTTCTAAAAAACCAGTTCTAAAAAACACAACACAAAAAAGAACCAAGACCGTTAATATTTAAAGGCCACCACAGAAAACAATTAAATCGCGCGTCCTGATCTTTGCTTGTTTTTTTAAGACCGGTGCCTTCTCTTTCGTCGCGAAGAAGAAACAAAAATTGTACGATTAAAAATACCATTTATTGGAAAAAGTTGAATTTCAGGCTTTACTTAAAAAAAATAGATTTAATTACAGAAAACTGAGTATTAGACTAGAGGAAAAGTAGGAAAATTCGAATCGAAACTGATCGTTTCAGTGACTCAGGAATGTATGAACGTAATGAGCTAGTTTAAATCTCGCACCAAATCAGTTTTTTAGAATGAGTGCTTGAGAATATGAGATAGGTTCTAACTTATTATGCTAAGAACCTACAGTTTTTGGATTTCGAACAAAATTATTGAATTCTGTATGGGATTCTTGAAGTTCATCTACATTAATTCCGTAAAATTGATCGCTATTTTTTCAGCTCGTAAAAGTGTATGTGCCACTATATTATCCGTACCAAAGATATGCCGAATATCTGTTGTGAACTGAAAAATAAAATCAAAATGACGTGTCGAAAAGGAAACTTCTTTCACTTTTTGAGGCGATCGATGTTACCAAAGGTCTGTGGTCGATGAACACTGTGATCAAACGACCTTCTAGTAACGAAAATGTTTTATAGCTATAGGAATATTTTTACTCTGCGGGCGAGAGCTGTTTAGAGAAAAATCCTTTATTAAATGGTTCGATTATATAGCTCTTTGCAGTACCTGAAGCATCAGTTTTGAAACAAGAGCCTGTGTTTTATAGCGAATGCGCCAAGAGTGAGGGCAAAAACCATTGTTGTCAAATTTATTCTTATTTATAATTTAGTTTGACATTTATTCTAACGAAAGAAAAGATCATAATATCGAATTTAAACGAATAATAAAAGCCAAAAAATAATAATAATAAACAACAGAATGAAAGAATTTGGATGATTAAATTTAATTCAATATGATTTTGGTGATATTAAAATGTGCGCAAGAACTTTTTTAATGAAAATATCGAAAACGTACACAAATAACAAACCGGCATTTTGAATAATTAATTTTAGTAATTTAAAAAATTATTATATTATTTTAATAATTTTTGTTTCGTCTCATTTCATTTCATGACGGTTCACTCAATTTATTTTTCATAATATTAAGAAATTATGGAAAATTAATATTATTTTCTGTATATAAGTAAACAATATAAATTTTCGATTTCTAATTATTTTCATTTAAAATGTAACATAAAAAATGGACGACTCAATTACGAACGCAATCATACACATAAACATTTTCAATTTAACGTAATGACATAACTAAAAATATTAGTCTAGGAAAAAATTCATATTGTTTCAGAGGATCCTGAATTAATAGGACGTCTAACTTTGCACTTAATCCGACTAAAAATGACCAAAATAGATTACATAAAATGCGTGGTGTTATTTAGGCAACATCTGTATCTTCATTATAAGATCAGTTTCATCAACTTTATTATTTGACAATTCGTTAAAATTTTTACTAGAGTTATCTCTAGATTTGGAGTCTACAGAAACTAGATTTGGTTGTTGTATTTACTTTAATAGTCAAAGACTTCTGAATTTCTTGACATTTTTCCTGTTCCAAGTCACTGTTTACTGCTCGTAGTTTTGTGATCCACTCCAGATGTTGTGTGTTAAGAAAATTGAAATATTAATCGTTGCAACTATTTGTCCTATGTTTGTGTAGTCCTTTTACGTCAAAACCTGATTTTATTTTATATAGTTTGAATATCAGCTCGAAATTTTTCTTCCAAATTTGATCTTTAAAAAAATTAAATTTGTGAAAATTGATATTCAAATTGTGTTTTTTTTTAAACTACTTGTATTTTTAAATTTAAAAGTTAATTTTAATTTCAAAAAAAGTGTTGTTCCAAATATCTCACTCCGATTCTCAAAACCAAAACTCTTTTGTTTACCAACAACTATTATACCGTATATCATCCATCATCTTAATACATTTTTTATTCATATCATCGTTTAAATCAATTCAACATAATTAAAGTATGTTAATGCTTGTTTTTTTTTGAGTCACTTCATATATAAACAAATCCTCAAAAAAAGGACTAGTCTCAAGAGCAATATGACAGCTGCTCTACCCTTTACAACGCCTCCACCAAAAATAATGTCGTTTGCAATTGATTTCGAGGGTTCTTACATTCTCAATACAAAATATTTGTATTATTTTGATCTTTGGCAATACTATGAACATTCAAACAGATCTTAACAGCCTTAAACAAAATATACACATTAGCATCAATTAAACCAAAAGTATCGAAGTAGGTTTCGTTTATGTTAATGCTTTGAAAAACGAGACGAGCATCGGGTCAAGCAGTGATGCGAAACAGTAGAAAGAAATGATTATTTTAGATCAGAGTGAAAAACCTTGCATAACAACCAAAATTAACATAAGCTTACCCCGCAAACCATAATATATTGGATATAAGGTTGTAACTTATACTACGTCATAAATAAAACACCCTCCCTACGTTCGTGTTGTAAATTTCATAATTGCGTGAAATAAATATCATTTTTTCATCGTTATACAATATACTATTATGTATTTTATTCTCTGATTTAATTAAAAAAACATTAATAAATTTATAAATAAAAAAAACAAATGTTTTAGAACTATTCGCAAATTGTTGAATACAGATATTTTTTTTATCTTACCATTTTAACTAAAACCTGAACTAACCAAGCCAAAACCAAAATTCATCTAGTCTGACTGTGTCAAACCAGCTATAAAATTCCTATCGTTTGTTCATCAAATATGGCAGGTTTAATTATTTAATTTTTTGGTAATAAATCGATACTTTAAAATTCAGCATGTGGTTCCATTGAAGTTTTGTATAGCATTTTGTATGGGCATTTCTTGTAAATCTGATCCAGCATATTTTTAACCAATTGGCTTAATATTTTCTCCCTGGATTGTAATTTCTGTTATAATGAATTTCAAACTAAGGAAAACTTTGAATGTGCTCGTCAGCGAGCCCACATCCCTTTCATTTGATGATTACTACATATTCTGAACTTTGTAAACGCCAACTTGTAATGAACACTGATCCAGTTAGTACAATCACTATCAGAAACATTAGAAGAACTGCGTGCCTGGTGAGGTTTAATTCCGACTAGCTTCAACCTTACGGATTCGAGAAGGTATTTCCCCAGCTCAGTACAAATGCGGAATTGATTTAAATAAATAAGGACCATGAACTCTGACGACCTCTAAATACGAAGGAACCAAGACCGTCACCATATATTACTTTAATATACATATATTCATTACATGTTAAACCAAAAATTGCAATATTTTACTCACTCTATTAGTTCATGTTTGATCTCATTTTTCACCCTCTTCCGCCCTAGCCATTCATACTGAGTAACCTATAGTACTTAAAATAGCAATAGTTGCGCCAATGTACAGGCGATTGATGTACTGAAACAATAATTCAATATTATGCAGTGGTTGCGCCAATGTACAGGCGATAGTTGAATAATAACAAAATTCGTTACACCTCATCTGATGCTGAGTTTTTTTATGAAATAATTTTATCTAATTTTGTGTAATATTTTGTTCCATCTATACTGTGATTAGACATATAGATAGCCTTGTTTTCAGCGCAGGCTTCCTCTATATAAATTCATTTTATAAATTTTTTTGAATTATTTTCGTACAAATTGTGTTCATATTTAGATGCTGATTCCAAGATTTTTTTTCATTTACCAAATTTGCCAATTCTTATGGGTTTTATTCCTATAACAAACGTAATATAAATTATAAAATCATTTGCAAATGAGAATTTTATGTATGAAGTGACGTTATAATTTAAAAATGTATTTTCAAAACGGAAATTTTTTGTGAGCAATTAAACTTAAGTAAATAATTTGACATAAGGAAATAATTTGAATTTTTCCTCATCAGTGACGTAATTTGACTTATGTTCTGGCGTAATATATATATTTAATTCGGTTAAAAATAAGCTCAATCTAAGATGGATTACATCACTTAAAAAATAAACTCACAATACCGTCATTAGCAAAAAATTCGATCTCCCAAATGTTAGTGAATATGAATGTGTTTACTAGAAATTATCTTATGTTTTTGGAAAATGAACCCCTTTTAAGATCTTTTATAGATGCTAGTATATGCAGTCAGTTTGGACTATCTTCCTATGTTAAAATCCACAGAGCAATAAATTCTATTCGCACAGAAGCTTCAATAAATGCACTTGGTTACTGAATTAGATAACCGACGTCATGTTTCTTTTAACTCTACCAACAAGTGTTGCTGGATATAGGCAGCTAGATTGGCACTTTCCCAACGAAATTTCCATTAATATGTGGAGAGAAATAATAGAAATTCGGGATCGTCCGATTTTTGGACGCCACGATTCCCAATGGCCTACTCTGAAGGACTTATGAATATGGAAATTAGATAAAAATCGAATGTATCATTACTTCGGTCTGAAAGACCTAAGTATTACATTCATGAGCTCAAAGTGAAATTCTTACCCCCACTTTTTTGGCATTTCTCGACGTTTTAGGACCTACTGATTCTAAAAAAGCTAAAAAAATGTATGTCTGTCTGTAGGCCGGCCGGCCGTCATTACCTACGCTGCAGGAAAAACCGCTGGTGGGATTTCAAAATTTTTTTTCTAAAAATAGTTATACTCAAGGGACAGGTCCGAAAGCACGCTGTGTTCGATAACTGTACCGGAAGTGTGTCAAAAAAATCATTATGTGTGTCGAAAATAGCAAATTTTAGGCTTAAAATACGTTCATTTTAAGTGATTACGAGAAGGAACATTAAATTTGGAGAAATCATGATGGTAGGGATTGGTATGTGAGATCAAAAACTAGATTATTGCATTATAAGTTTGTCCAAAAAATGTTATCAGGTGTGTCAAAAGAAAGATTTTTATTTATTTTTTTACCTAATTTTTTTGGTAAAAAAATAAAATTGTTTGTTTGAAATGAAATTTTATTATTATTATTGAGAATTATGGCATTATAAGTTTGTCAAAAAATGTTGTCAAGTGTGTCAAAAGAAAGGGTTTTATTTATTTTTTACCCAATTGTTTTAGAAAAAAATAAAATTAATAGTTTGTATGACATGATATTTTATTATTATTGAGAATTATGGCATTATAAGTTTGTCAAAAAATAATGTCAAGTGTGTCAAAAAATAAATGTAGCTGCTTTTATGACGTAACCCAAGCAACACAATAGGTGATTTTCAACTACAGTTTGGTGTAAATTCACCTAATTATGTAAAAATTACGTCGATTCAACCAGTTTTCTTGACTTTCAAAGGAATTTTACTTATAGGTAGCTAATTAGGTTGATTATACGTATTTTTCGCCCAAAAAAATTATATCAAAATAATAGTAGAATTTAAGTCAAAACCAGCACTTACCTATACCTAATTTTTACCTAAAATCAACCTCAAAGTCAATTTTATTTTGAACACGTAATTTAGTCGCAAAATGAGGAGAGTTTTACCACATTTTTCACCTATTTTCAACCTCAAATAACATTTTTTCTAAGTTGAAAAACAAGGAAAATTACACCTAATTTTACGTAATTTTCCACTTCATAGTAAGCTTAAGTCTTGTAAGGTAATTTATAATCAAATATTTGGTAGAAAATAACTTAAAAACTAATCTATAAGTCGATTATACCAAAAATATTATTTTATTGTCGACCTCATCTACGAAAATTAGTAAAAATTTACTTAAATAAGAAATAAGTTACCTATTTAAAGGATGTAATTTAACAAAAAAAAATTATACGTAATATCTTATTGCTGTAATTACAAAAATTAGGAAACACATTTTTTTGAAGGATGATGTACAATTTTGTTTGATGCAAATTTTGTAAATTTAATTTGAAGTTACATATTAGATAGAATTATTATTAATTATCAACAAATTAAACCAAAGTTATTTAGTAAATAATGAAACTGAGTAAAATTATTCATTATTTGTACCCTTAATAAAATTATCGACTAAAGATTAAATAAATATAAGATTTTCATATATGTTTGGGTTATATTTATTTTTTTATAATGAAACACATATTGGGTTTTAGAAAGAAATTCAATAGACAATGGAAAATTAAATCTCCATAAAAAAGATTAATTGAATATGCCATTATACTTGTGCAATTAGCAGCAACAATACTTAAATTTTTATACAAAACGATGCTGGTGTACCAATAGGTAGAAATTCACTAAAATAGAACGCGTAGAAATTCAAATGCAACCAATTTGGTAGAATGTTACCAGTTTAAGTAGAAATTTCTTAAATAAAAGATTGCGACATAATTTAGGTTATTGTCAACTTAAAATTAAGAAAAATTTTCTTTAAAGTCGAAAAATTATGTGAAATTTACTTTAAAGTAGATTTTGCTTAGTCCGCCATATTCAAACTTATTTTTGTTGAAAGTATTACTCCGCCATATTGTTATCTAAGTGAGATTTTTGGTAAAAGAAAATTATTTTCAAAGAAATGAAAAAACTATATTTTTGTACTATTTATTTTTTTTGAAGCCCATTAATATTTTTAGAAGTACAATCCTAAAGTTTATCAATAATATTTTTTTCGTTATAAAAATTCATTTTTAAACCATTTTATTGCGAAATATAAAATTAAAATTTATTATAAATTATATATTAAGTGAAAATTACTTGTTTTCATCTTTTTCGAATTTGACATGTGATGCTCAAATACATATTATTTTATAATTGGTAAAGGAGAAGATAAAATTGCTTATAATATTACCTAGTTGGTAACTTACAACTAATTAGGTTGAAAATAGGTGCAAAGCAACCTAAATCGACGTCGATTTGACGTGGAATCTTCCTAAATTAAGGAAAAATTTACTTAAATAGGTAGAAAAAGTAGGAAGAAAAATACCTAAATAGAATATTTTACCCCTAAAATTACGTCGAATCGACGTCGAATTTTTCCCCACATTGGTCGATTCGATGTCGATTCGATGTAATTTTACATCTCATTATTAAGGTTTTATAACCTTAAAGTCGAATTTTAATTACAATGTTACCAATTTTCGACTTATTTTGTTGCTTGGGAAATGTAATTGAAAATGAAATTGGACATGGAAATTTTTGAATTTGTTATAGTTTTTGAAATATTTTTGGAATTTTGAAAAAGTTTGTATTATTGATTTTGTAATAATTTTTGCAATATTTTTAGAATTTCGGAAACAGTTTTAATTTTTGATTTTGTAAGAATATTTGGAATATTTTTAGAATTTTGAAAAATTTTTAATTTTTGATTTTATTATAATTTTTGGAATTTTGAAAAAATTTTCAATTTTTGATTTTGTAATAATTTTTGCAATATTTTTAGAATTTTGGAAAAAGTTTGAATTTTTAAAAAATTTTGGAATATTATCGGAATTTAGAAAAAGTTTAAATATTTGATTTATTCTAATTTTTGGAATATTTTTGGAATTTTGAAAAAGTTTGATTTTATTTTATTTAACAATTTTTTTGGAATTTTGATTATAATTTTCGGCAACGTATTGATGTTTCGTGTTAGTTTTGTAATAAATTTTTAAACAGAGAAAAAATACTTGTACTTTAACAAAGAGTTATGTTTGATATACATCGCTGCCCAAAACTAAAAACCATGTCCTCATAAAAGTTTTTTGCCGAAAACTATACCAAAATCCTTAACCCAGACCGAAGTCTTGATATCTCAGAGCTGTGTGATTTCAGCTCCTCCATATTTTATATTTTATGTCTTGCACGTTTTCAATGTAGAATTAAAGATCCACGAACCGTTCGCTTCTAAAAGATTAAATTGTTAACACGATTTCATGATTTTTAAATAAAATTTTTTCCACAACAAAAATTCTCTAACCTGAATGGTAATAACACTTGAAATTACAACCTAACATCCCTTAACATTTAATTTAACAACAACTTGACACCCTCTAGCATCATAAAATACGATCAAACGTTTCAAAAATGTTCCCACAAATCGTCGTATAATTTTTTAAATGAATTCCTTAAGGACACTTCAAATAATTCGAGAACAAAAACAAAAACTACCGTTTTTTTTATTTTTTTCCCGTAAGACACGTGACTTTCGTTGAGACTATTTTGATTCATTATAAGTTTATTGTTCAAATTACCAAAACTGAACGATTACAACACAATATTTTTTTTTTCTGCTCTTGATTTTTCTTTAAAAGTCAAAATATTTTTATTCTTGTTGATATTTAAGAAATGATGAAGTGTTTACATGTAGGATTATATATGAGGGTTGAAGATGTTGTTCTACTGATTGTTAATAATAATAAGGGTTGTTGCTGATTGTTTGCATTTCGATGCCATATGAGCAAAAGAAAATTAAGAAAATAAATCAATTAACCGTTCAACACACCCACCCACACTAAATATTTTTTGCATGATCCGAACAAAAAACGTTATGCATATAATCAATAAAAAAATAAACTCTTGAGACCACTTAATTTAAATTGACCCTAATTCATATTTATGTAAACAAGAGAAACCCTTCGGGTTATTTTATTTTCTCATCAATTCCTTTACACATATTATATGCAAGCATATTTATAACCATAATAACTATTTTTTATAAAAGATAAACAAAAATAAAAAAAAGTAACGCCCACATATGACGCCAACCTTTTTTCTCTTCGTTACTACATATATTGAAACTTAATAGTGCTGCCATATATGTGAAGAAAAAAAACTTAAAACAAAAGAAACAGAAAAAAAATAAATAACTCAACCACTAATTAATATTCGATTGATTTGTAATTATTTAACTGGAAAATTACTCTATACACATTTTGTAATTCAATCTGATTTCATTTTTTAGTTTTAACACCTTTATGATTCGGATCGATAATTAATAAATTAACCTAACTTTTTTCCCAGGATATCTGTATCGAATGTTATGTTTTTCTTGTATCTTTATAGCTCATATACCAATCACAAGTTGACAATATAAATTGTCAAATCAAGTGTGAATGTGTATGTGTGTATATCAAAGTGTGTTTATGAAATCTTGATAATTTATATAGTTGAAAAGGAAAGAAGAAGAAATATGTTGTAGTGTTTTACATGATTTCGGGTGCTATGATTTTTTTTGTTGTATGTACCATGTTTGTAGTTTATTTTGTTTATTTTGTTTTTATGTTAAATGAGCTATAAGGAAAGGAAACACCGCCTTGTTTTAGGTCTCCCTTAAATGTGTTTTAAAGTTGGTAGTACGATTTTTGTTGTGACATTTAGTATTGTGGGATATAGGAAATTTTATAAAATCGATAGTAAATTAAGAAAGAACTGGATGATCAAAAGCTCGATTGATATTCGACTTGATAATTTAACGAAGTTCACCTAAAAACAATCAATCAACAGTTGAACACTTAAAAGTTGATCTAAATCAGACAAATGTAAAAGGTAAAAGAAATCGGCCATTTTGAAAATAACGATTACTTGTTAAAATTCGAAAATTATATAGTTTTAATTTTTTTTTATATGTTTGGATACATGCGTCTATAGGGAGTCTTTCTCAGTTTTTTACAAGTTTTGAATTTGTAAAGCTTAGATGTTGTGGAAGAATTATGTGTTTGGTTCGATTCTTCGTTGATGAGTGGAATTTTAAACCATATTGCAACAGACAAGCATTAAGCAGCCAACTGCTTGATTATTCCTTGCGTTTCGTATATTCATGTTGCTGATGAATTTAGTTAATTTAATTAATTTCGAACTTACGGTTCTTCAGTTATGCTTTACTATATTTGCTAACCTTGGATAATTTTGCGTAAACCTTGCAACACAAGTAAGGAAAACCCGCGTCCAATTTAATTGTTAGAATGATTTAGTTTTGGTGGCTGTGTAATCGGATTTAGCATATCAATTGAAACTCAGAGTGTTAGCTGTACTCCGGTGACTTTAGATCAAACTGCAGTGATCATTGTTTTTGCCAAGATTTTTGAAATCAAGTCTAAAAGGATTAAAAAATATCTTTTTTCTCTGACGCAAGCAGTGGTCCAGATATATACGCAAATATGTCTTCGAGTGCCAGACTTCATTTGTCTAGCTAAAGAAATGTAACGATAAACAATGACGATTCAACCATGGTAGATTAAAAAATTCAACGTCCATCAACCTAAGATTAATTTGAGATCGATTGCAAAGGGGTTTTGCCTCTAACTAAATATTTTTTTCTCCATTTTTAAGTATAGAGATGGGTGCCATATGAAAATTTAAATTTTTAAGTAACACTACAATTTTGTATCCAATTTTTACCGCATCGACTTTTTATTTGAAGGAAACAACAGAGTTATACTTGCGAGCATACTTAATCAGTATATACGAGTTATTTCACAATTGCAATAGATTTTAGAATTAAACGCAATGATTGTTAAAAATATTACATTAGACAATCCGGAAGATCTTTCGAAATACAATTGAAAGAACACAATTATGAACTAGAATAATCAACGGTTTATAATTCTATTTGAATTGTACTATTAACACTATTTTTGAAGAATATGTTAGAAAATATTGAGATATTTTCAGGAAGCACGCTCCTCGTTTATGTTAACAACTTTAAATTGAAACTTAATTCAATTTACATTAATATTTAGACACCTTTTTGTTTTTAAATTGATGTGTTAACGGTGATTGCAAATACGTAACAGGCGTGTTAGACTTAGCACGTTTGTAAAATATTGCTGGCATGGCAAACGATTTAAATTTTGTTCGAAAATTCTTCAAAATTTTAACTTAAATTCACCTTTTAGAAAGCAAAGCTAAAATTTTGAAAATTTTAGATTTTTTAGGAACACAAAACATTGTTGCAAAACATTAAATTCACAACTTTTTTTTCAAGTCTTTTTTCTGTTGGAGGTTAACTTTTTTTGGTTTAATTTTGATGATTCTGATATAATATACTAAATCTTTTGTACAATTGGTGTCAACACCTTGTGTCTTTGAATATTTAGATAATGTGTATTGAATATTTGGCAAAAGTGTTCTCATCAGAATATTCATATTACAAAAATTATTCTTTGTTCTAAAAAATTATACTGTTTCGAATATTAAATAATACTTTTGAGTTTAAAATTATAATTCACTACACTAAATAGCTTTGAATTCATTAGGATTTTTGCGAGGAGTTTCGCAAATTTCTTTAACCAAAGTCTACAATTTTGTTTTATTTCACTCACTCCTCAAAATAGTATTCACAGATTAAAATTTTTTTTGTACGATAGCATAAAAATAGTATATTATTGAATTAGGAGCTAAAGTTGTACTTTTTGTGTTGAGTCTATAGTTTGGCAATTATAGACGAAACACAAAAAGTCACTTTAGCTCCGAATTCAATACATTATTTTTTCGGCAAACGTTTAAATTTGTTTAAAAATATGGAATTAATGCATCAAATTTTTTATGAATATGTTTTAGGTAATAAATTTTCTGAAATTAATTTTTATTGATTTTAGTTCATTAAAATGAACTGAAATGCATTCTTTTTTGAACAAATTAATAATATCATGTTATTTTACTTTACTGCCGCCGTAAACATAGGAAAATTACTTTACTGCCGCCGTAAAAATATGAAAATTACTTTACAGCCGCCGTAAAAATATGAAAGTTACTTTACAGCCACCGGCAGATAAAATAAAAATGGCGTTACTTTTGCAGTCGCCGGCTAAAAAGTAAGACTTTAGCTACTTCCCAGCGGCAGTAAAGCTAAACTTTACAGCCGTTTGCCGAAAAACTTTTTTTTTCATGCAGGCTTAATCCCCTGTGAAATAAGTTTTTTCCACTACATAGTGTAAAAAATATTTCCGCTAAATAGCAAATTGTTGTGGTTATAGTATTTTCATATAACTTTATCAAGTTTTTGAAACGAATTTAAATAAAAAATGGTTTTTGAATGTTATGTTGTCAATTTCAAATTTAAAAATTTATAATAAATATCGTTTATATATTTACCATCGTAGAAAAAATTGCATTTGCCCCACAAACTAGCTCATGAAAAAAACGTGTTTTCATTTTCTGTAGCAAAATGTACTAAATTTTTAAGTATCGTTCTTACTCGTAAGAGTAAAATTTTTATTGGAGTTGTCTGGATTTAGCAGTGCTAGTCCCCCAGATGCAAGCAGAGATTGTGCTTGTACAGATTGTACAGAGATTGAGCTCCGAACTCGCACGAAAAACTTCCTTAGACGCGCTGGGCAATTCTGTAAGGGAAAAACTTAAAATAAAAGCTATATATATATATATATATATATATATATATATATATATATATATATTAAAATAATTGATAATTTGTTATTTTCTTATTCTTGTTTTCTTAATTCATAATTTGTGTTTTCTTTTTTATTGAATGTGATGTTTTTCTCCGTTTAAAACAGTGTGTAAGTGTGTTATAGTAAATATGTGGTTACTTTTATCCCATACAAGGTTGTACAACTGGTCCAGTAATGGTCCATTACTGGCAGCCAGTAATGCAGCAATGGGCGAGTACTGTCACCCACGACTGGGCCATTAACATAATTTTACTGGATGATAACTTCGGACAATAAATGGTTGCCATTCTTGGGCCAAATACTGGCAACCTTAACTGGGCCGTTAAAAAAAATATACATTATTATCATATGTAAATTTAAATAAATTAAATACAAACAAATTTAAAATAAAATAAAAATGACGAAAAAAATTCAAAACTCCCCATACAACTGAACTGGTTCAGTTGCCATTAAAAAAAATATAAAATAATATAAAAATATAATATAAAATATAAAAAAATATGAAAATAAATTAAAACATATATATACCAACCTTTTCTATATTACCATAGTCTTTCAACCGACAAGGCGATAACTAAACTATATGTGAAATTTTTCAAACTATGTATTTCTAAAAGGGATAATACTCTAGTGAAATTTAAAAAAAATGACAGATTGGCAAATTCATGGCTACAGTACTGGCCCAATAACAATAGCCAAGTAATATTTACCATTCATGGGCCAGTGCTTGGCCATTCAAAGGTAACAATATACTGGCTATTTTCTGTAAACCATAGATCGGCCGATGATTGGTTCTAGTATTGGCCCAGTAACAATAGCCAAGTACTGTTAACCATTAATGGACCAGTGCCTGGCCGTATGTCAATGTCTGGCAAAACCTACTTGGGATAGCACAAAAAAAACATTTTTTATTAAATTGGGTTTTTTTGTTTTCTTCATAATTTTATAAAAGAAAACGCACTTACTATTTAATTAATTTGTTTTTTTTAATGAAATAATTAATAAAATGACGGTTAAACGATTTTAAAAATGATAAAAAGAAGCAAAAAATACGTAGTCATGTTAAATATATATAATAGATAGACCTACTGCGTTTTTTTATGGGAAGTCTTATATATTCGCGTCACCATCACGCTGTAGCTATATAAATATTTGTATTACCTGTGAGTATGACGTGTTGTGCTTTGCCATCAGGAAACATTACGTAGACGCGTTCAACGATCAATGAGTGGGTAAAATTTTATGTATTCGATTCACGCTGTAGCTATATATTTGTATTAGCTATAATTATGACGTGTTGGGCTTTGACAGCAGTAAAATTTACGTAGGCGCGTTGGATGATCTATGTCCGGGTATAAATTGTCATAAGTTCGCGTCACCGTCACGCTGTAGCTATATTTATTTGTAATAACTATAAGTTTGACCTGTTGCTCTTGGTCCGTATTGTTTAAATTAATGATAACGATGCAAACAAAACAAGGGTAATAATCTTGAAAATTAAGTTCATTTAAATTAATGTTAACACTATGTATAAATAACGCAAATGTATTGTGTAATAAATGTATTGTGTCAATTAGGTTATATTCATGTTTTATACCGGGTTTGTAGTCCATGATATGTTTTGATTATATTAAATAAAAAAACGTATAAAATAGTTGCTTGAAATGCTGATAGATGTGAAAGCCTAATAGACTAAGAGCCCGCGACGGCCAGGCCTTCGTTATTTTATAAAAGCTGAAAGTTTCTCTGTGCATACCCCCTACTGAGGTAGGAACGATTAGCAACATATGAAGTTTGGATCATGGTGGCTTTGGCAGGGAGCAGGTAACAAACCTTCACAGTTTCGTGAAAGTATAAAAGGTAATTTTTTTATATATTCTTCGGGGTTGTATTATAAGTCACGTCACCCATTGCCAGACACTTACTATCGTGGTAACCCCCTGCCAGACACCCTTAAACATTATCAATTTGTTTTTTGTATGCGCAGAAAAACTTTCAGCTTTTATAAAATAACGAAGGTCTGGCCGTCGTGGGCTCTCGGTCTATAATTTGAATGATTTTGAATTATTAATATTTTAATTTTTAATGCAACAATAATTGGAAGATACAAAAAATTCTGATATTTCATTTCTGTCAGCATTCCTCACTGACTGCCTCTATTTTATTATTTTTTAATATAACTCCTTTGAAGTCGAGTTTTATTTTTCTTTCCTTTCATTCCATATATGCAAAAAAGAAAATTAATACCTTTTGTTTATCTTTTTTATAGTTGAACAAACCTTTCAGAAAAATAATTTATTTTTAATACGAAAAAAGGCATCAAACTTGAGGCAAAAATTAATATGTGAGTATTTGGAAGAAAATATTTATTTCGAATTAGGAGTAAGGTCGTTATTTTTTATTTTCGCTCTTGTATTTGGGACTGTTCTATTTTTTATGTTATTTGCTCTGAAAGAACGCAGTAAGGGAGTGATAGAAAGAGCGTTTTAAACTCCGTTATTATGGACAACAAAATTTGTTCAAGGCAAAAGAATAGTCTATATGCATATAAATAAAGGAAAAAACAAATTGAAAAGAAATCAATTCGTAATCCGTGTACTTACTTCTTTTGGCTTCTTAAATAGCTATTAATGGAGCAAGGACGTTGTGGAGTTTTTTATGCCCTAAAACCGAAGCAATCTAGCCCAAGGGCCTCCAAACCGAGGGATGGATGTTGCTTGATGGGCGTACTACCCATCAGTGGCGAAGCGTCGGTATAGACACACTAGACAGTGTCTACCCAAACATAATATAAATATAAAACTTTATTTTCATATTGTTCGCATAATGTCGACTTAATACTATTTTGTCAAACGTTCAAAGAAAATCATTAAGTTTTAATACAATAATAAGAACAAAAACAATTCAGCTATGTTCCTGAAACTTTTATACAAACGTTTCCCAGTTTCATGTACAAACAAACAAAAATGTTTTTCTTACAGAAGACGTTTTAAATTATGACTACCGTAATAAACAATAGCAACAACAACAAGTTTTCAACTTTTGTTCCTTCTTGGATAGACAGTTTTGTTTATGTCTATTTCTGTTTATATACTTATTTTGTTTCCAAATTTTTTGAGAAACATATGATGGTAAACATTTTTGACAAAAATTGTAATTATTAGTTAGATGTTTCTTGAGCAATTTTTTGAGTGATTCCAGATTCGATTCCACGACTTCTGAATAACAAGAACAGTAGGAAAATAAATTTGAATCTTTGATTTTGGATTAATATTTGGAATATTTTTAGAATTTTGAAAAAAATTTCAATCTTTGATTTTGTTATAATTTTTGCAATATTTTTGGCATTTGGGGAAAGTTTGAATTTTTAATTTTGTTATAATTATTGCAATATTTTAAGAGTTCTAGGAAAAGTTTGAATTTTTGATTTTATTATATTTCTTGCATTAATTTTGGAATTTTGAAAATAATTTCAATTTTTGATTTTTTAATAATTTTTAGAAAATTTTTGGGATGTTGAAAAAATTTAAATTTTGGATTTTATTATAATTTTTGGAATATTTTTAGAATTTTGAAAAAGTATATTTGTACTTTTATAAAGAATTTTATGTTTAATATTCATCGCTCCCCAAAACTTAAAACAATGTTTTTGTTAATCTACGATAAAGAATATATCTTTTGTACAAAATATTTTTATTTGAAAATTTTTTAAATTTTTAATTTTAATTTAGATTGAACAATCTTTTTTAAATATTTTGCTTGCGGCGAATAAAAAATATAGTACATGATGCACGGACGTAAGTCATTTTAAACTTAATCTGGGTGCAAATCTCAGTTGGCGCTTCGACTCGCATACTCCGGATGCGCCCAAAAACCTTAGCTTTCTGTCCTTTCATCTTAATGTACTATAATTAGTTTCTACTGGCATATTAATAAAACTTTTGAATATGTCTACCCAAGTTTCAGAAGCGTGCTTCGCCACTGCTACCTAGTAACGCCAATGGTGCATACGAGATGTGTCTTATGCGTCTCTTAATAGGCTAAAAACTAAGACAACATTTTTTTTATTTAAATAACCTCACCATCTAACATGAAATATTTTACAAGGTCAGGAAAAAAATCTTAAAATATTTATTGATCCGTAGAATGAAATCAGTTGTTTCGCACTGTTCTAGACCGAGTTTAGAAAACTTGACCATTTGTGATTTTCTTGAAACTTATTTTAGAATTTTTTTAAAGTACATAGTTTGAGCATAGGGGGCACCCTAATTTTCAAAGTTCGAAAAAATGATGAAAACTTAGAATTTTAGTTTAACTAAAAATCTTTAAAATTAAATATCTGAGGAAAGAAAAATTTGAGATATATTTTAGAGTAAGAATAGAACTATGTTTATAAAAATAAAGAATTTAAAACTCAATTGGACTTTGAACCTAGCGCTATCTTTAAAAAAGTTTTGTAATATTTAATTTTAAAATTAACTTAAAATAAATTAAATTTTTGTTAAAGATGAACTAATCACCTATCTAACAAAAAAAGGTTGTTGAAATCGGTATAGCCATTTCTCGAGCAATTTATATTCAAAATTCCCTCGGATTGGTAAAATTTTCATTTTTCATACATGTTGTGGTGCCCCCTATGCTTAAAATATGCACTTTAAAAAAATTCTAAAATAAGTTGTATTTTTTATTTTGTTCATACTACGTATAAGCCAAGTTTCAGGAAAATCAAAAATGGTTAAGTTCAAATTTCGACTTTTTAACCTGTTTAGATCACGTTTTTTATCATGTAATGGTTGTGAGCAATTTACTTCAAGTATTTATAAGAAATTTGGATTCAATTCAAAAGTATGTTTACGGTTTCTAGACCAGGGTAGATGCTAATTTTGCAAAATTTTTGTCAAAAAAAAAAATTGAAAAAATATGCTGGCGGTAATCTCTAGATGTCAATTTAAGCGAAATTAGTCAAAATGCCAGGTTTGCTACCTTAAACAGGCCATAAATTGAAAACCAAAAATTTTACATTTGAAACCAAAGCTGGTGCTGTGGCTAAACCCACTTACCAATTATGCTATAACTTGTAGTAGGGGATGGTTTTGGACCCACCTTTCAGTTTATATGCCATTCCCCAAGATTTGCGACAACTTTTTTTTTCGCTAAAAAAACATAGAAGCCTTTAAAAATAATGAAAAGTGAAAAAAATAATAGTAGGATGAAACCCATTAGAAAAGGGGGAGAATATTATAAAAATGAAAGAAAAAATAATTTACGGGCGATCTGAGGTCGGGAAGGGGTAGTAAAAAAATTACCCTTAAAAACTCACCCCCTACCCCTTCCCGACCTCAGATCGCCCGTAAATTATTTTTCCTTTCATTTTTATAATATTCTCCCCCTTTTCTAATGGGTTTCATCCTACTATTATTTTTTTTGTTTTTAAAAATTATCGACCCTGGTCTATTCTCCGAATAAACTTTTTGGTTCGTTCATGAAAATTTTTTCGAGCTTGACGTAAGTTTTTCGTGCTTGAATGAGTCTGCATTTCTTACGAATTCCATTCGAATCGCATTCATCCCGCAACGCGTCGGAGTTTATATTTTAAAATAAAGTTGTATGAAAGATAAATTATTTGTATTTAATATTTGATTAATTAATAACCAATTTGAAGACCAATTTTATAATATATATTTTGTACAGCTATGTAAATTATATATCTAATCTATCCGATGATCATGTCTATCCGAAACTAGCACAAGTTGAGATTTAGGGTACCGTCTTAGATTATAAAATACACAGGATAAGTAATATCTTTTTAAGCTGAAGTTATTTTTATTTACATAAAGTAGTGTGCGATTTTAACGTGATAGTATTAGCACTGAAAAAACACAGTAGCCTAGAAATTTAAATATCATCGAGGTTTTCCCTTGCTTGACCAAATATGCTTACAAAATAACAGACTTATGTAGAAATTTTGTATTTAACATTTTTACCGATTGGAGAATGACCACCCTTATTCAATTTTATTTTATGTTTGTCAAAAGTATTTCGATTAAAATAAAACTGATAATATTAAAACTGAAAATTTGATCCTAACTAAAATTTTATCATGTACGCTTTGGTTTTGTTTTCATTTAAACTAAATGTAAAATGAAATGGATATTGTTAATATGGTTTACTGTTTCAGGTTTTGTTTTAATTTAGAATGAAATTAAAAAGCAATATATATTATTTGGCAGCTACTTCTTTCTGGAAATAGAAGAATAATAATATATTTTTTGTCTATAAATGGAAAGAGATAAAAATGCTGCATGGTACCCTGTATTTTTGTATTTATTTTTACAGGAGCCTTTTCTTTTGTGGAAATTATTTTCAATGCAAAATTTGAATTTAAAAAATAGCTTCAATTTTTTTTATAGTTTTATAGTGTAGATACACAAATATTACTTATCCTGTATATTTTATAATCTAAGGGTTCCGTACTTTAAAAAAGTAAAAACGGTACCCTATTGGTGAGAGTTCGGTGTCCCTCCGAATTTCTACATAATCAATTTACTCACAAACCTTAAGTGCTATCAAGTTGAAATTGTCTACAGTTTTTAAATGTGTTTTCCCACGCCTACTGATAACAAAAAAAATGAAATATTTGTTTTCATCTATATTTTATGGACATAGAGAAGGAGATAGTAAAACAAAAGTTTTTTGTAAAGAATCGAGTTTGGTTTAGAAAAATCGAAAAAGATTGCCAAAAACGAGTGTTTTTTCCTGTTGGGCCCTTAACTTCGAGCAAGATTATTCAAGAAAAATTTTTAAAAAATTCATGGTTATGAAAAATGTTGTAAAGATTGAATGAAAACTATAGCGGTCGGATCATCATTCCAATTGTTATTTTGAGGGGTTTGAGAGTGGAAATTTTGGAAAAAAATTATTTTTGACTATATGTCGAGTGAAGTGTCATATGAAAGGTGAAGTTTTTTCTAGTCCAAACGTTGCTATGTTGTTGCTACGTTGCAGCAAATGTGTATTATAGTAAAATATTGAGTCAAACGAAATATAGAAATGAACAAACAAGATCAGATTAGATCAAAAAAGTTTAACAAGTCAAATGAACTCGACTTCAGGTGACAGGCGTTAGGCTGAAAAGTTATGCAATAACATACCTGTTTGCTATTCGATAGATTATCATTTAATATGGTTGCGTTGCAAACGTCCTCACAGAGGTTGATCACTAATTACCAACATTTTTGAAATTGTCGAACTCGGCCAGAAGTAAATCGAGGTTGGGGATCTGTTCTTTTAGTTTGATCTGATACAGTACCACTAGTGCAGAAAAATAGTAGCCACCATCACTTAGATTTTAGCTCGGCTGGCAGTTATTGTGAATGTTCAACCAGCTGGAGTTCAAATCCTGTTGGTATACCAATCTCTCCAATGTTCGGCAGACAAATCACTCGACTGTGTTAATAATGCACTCGTTTGCAATAATTTGACGACACTTTTTCCTCAAACTATTGTGATAGGTGACTTTAATGTTGGTTTCAATAAAAATCCTAAAAACTGGCTTTCTAACTATTTTCTACAAAAAAATTTACAAAAAAAATTCATGAACCAAAAACAGTTGAAGCTACAACAATTGATAATATATTTTCCAATTTAAATAATTTATAAGCTGGCGTTATTGAAGCTTTCTTTAGCCACCACAAACAGCATTGGGTAATATGCAACCCAACGTGAAACTATGCCAACAAAAACTGTAGTTTTCTTAAATATCATATACACGGAACCCTCAGCGAGTGAATTATATTCGCACTTGCCTGAGTTTTTTAGTTAGAAAAGAGTTAGAGTTAGAAAAACATTAAAGAATCTTTTGAAAGATCAATTATAAACAGTGGAATACTTGAGAACAAACTGGATTTTTATAAACAGACCAATGTTTCTAAGCATATATACTGTTTTATACTGAGGATAAACAATTCCAAGTAAATTGGTTGAAAACTAAGTGCAAAGTAATGTGTTGTAGTACTGTAAACCTATGGGATAAAATTTTGACACTTGTATAATATTCAATTAAATTTAAATTGTTTATAGAGTGAACATTACTGTATGATATTTTTAGATTGAATGAAACTGTACCTGCAGTTTTCTACACCAAAAATCTGTAAAGGGCCTTCTGACGTCAAATACTGGCCATCAAAGCAAGAACGTTTTTGTTCTAAATTTTAAAAGTATGTTGTTTTGAAATTAGTGTCGTATTGAAAGTTTCTCAGGAACCCTAGATTAGTATTTAAGGCAGTTTTCAAAGCATAAACAGCAACAGGCTGGAGCTATGTAGTAACTGACAAAGACAAAATCAATGGTGTCCAAGAAGAGCTAATGCTGAGTTTTATTATCAATCTAATTTTTTTAATAAAATTGTTTGTACAGGAGGCATTACAATGTGTTTCACAACAACACACAAAAATCTTTTGAGATCTAGGTCTCCCAAAAACATGCGTTCTACGGTGTTGATGGAAGTAATCACTTTTTTGTTTTTTTAATTTTTGAGAATGGATAACCAAAGAATAAATTCTATCATATACAAAATATGACCTAGGCTAAAATTTCATGACAGGATAGAGAAAATAAAATCAAAGGTAAAAAGCAAATTTGTTTTACAAATATGTAGGAACAAAACTAAAATGGGGTTTAAATGATCCAGCTAGTGGAATATTCCTTGATTATGTGACGCACGGTCTTCATCAATAATTAAAGCACACAGATAGAGTTATATGGAGGTTCGTTTCTGTGAGCAAACAATACCGTTGATTGAATACAGTTCATCCGCAGCACCCTTAAGGTTTCTCCTTGGCAAGCGATATCTCACTGTTATCGCCAGTGGTATGTTATATCTCACGTTAAGTTCTATGTCAATAGCAGGGACCAGAGTAGGCAGGATTGTCACACCTGTAGATCAAAAATTAAAAAAGAACTAACAAATCTGACAAAAATTGATTCCGAAAATTGAGCATGCAAGACAGATCATAGATATTGGCAGTCATAGCATTTGTGCATACAACATTTTTGTCTACACAGATGTTTGCCTAATGCTTAGACGTTCAGTGAACATATTATAATTTATAGGTTGTTAGTTATATTTATATTAATAAGATCTACAACAGATTCATAGATGGAGCTGCTTGTTTATATTCGAACCACAACCTTAACAATGATATTGTTATGCAATTGACCATTTATCGGTTAACATGAATGTGATAATAGACCTTACCCGATAAAAACTATAAAACCACCAACAATAATATTAAAACTATTCATTTAAATCACTCAAGATTTTTATAAAATTTCTTTTACTAAAAATACCGCATTACCGCTTTACCTATAAAATTATTTCTCAACAACTTAACACTTGAATTGTTTGCCAAAACAAATAAATAAACAAACATCTTATGAATTTTATTTTGAAAATGAAAAACGCAAACCCTCAAAAATCATCACACAAAAATGAGTTTTTTGAAAAACTTTCTTATAACTAAATGGAATCAAGAGAGAAAGAGGAAATATTTACAGTAATCTTACTTTCCTTTCTTTTCTTTTCTATTTGAATTTACAACAACACATTTTTATTCTTTTTATTTAACGAAAAACTGTAATAATAATAATAAAGGTATTGATTTCTTTCTTATATTTGAAGAAAAAAAAATTGTATATATATTAAATATCCTTCAAGGATATTATGATTATTATATTATTTTTTTTTTTTGTAAACAAAAGATAGTATACATCCTTCAACTTAAAATAAAATATAATAATCGGGGGCAAATAAGTAAAATTATTTTGTTTATTTTTTTCACTTAGAAAGGAGATTATCCTTTTTTCCTACTTATAATGTCTTATTCAAGAAATATAGTAAATAAGAAACGGTGGTTGTAAAACCAGATTAGAACACTAAATGTTATAATATAAAAAACAATAAGCTATAGTTTAAATATTGTTTTTAAGGATAGAGTTTAAAGGAAAATCTGCGATGTTGTCAAATTGTGAAAATATTTAAAATATTAAGAAGAAATGAAACAAAGGATACGAGCAGCGTAAATATAGAGTAACTTTGTTTCAATATTTTAAAAAATTTTGTGTACGTCATAGTTAGAGACATAACTAGCCTCTTCCAAAATGGACGATCGCTAACGAAAACATTTAAAAGATTCAACTTCCTAAATTTGTTATTAAATTCTTCAATTCGACGTTGTTATGCTATTGATGAAACATCTATTTGTAATAGTTGGTCTGCTGGTTATACAGCAGTGATCAAGCACGTTAAGTCGTAGTCACCCACTCACTAGATTGACGAGTTACACGAGCTGTACCAACTAACCTTACTAACAAAAGAATGTATAATTACAACAAATAAAAAATGCGCTATCAAAAAACCATTTATATTAATAATTAATCAGAGCTGAGGAGCATCTTCCTACCTGCCAACAGGGGGCTTCAATCTTTTTCAAATCGAAATTATTAATATGAAAAAACATTACCTCAATTAATAGTTACCGATAATAGCTGCCGCGAAGAGGGTGAGTTGAGCATGTGTAACATTGGTGGGCATTTTATATGCAGTGTTTACCAGTGCGATGTAAAATTTTCAAGAACGGGTCACGTTGTGATATTAATGTTTTAAGAAGAACTTTTTCAAATTATATATTTTATTTGAATGCATATTTCTTGTATACGAAGGACAATTACGTATGTTTACGTATGTTAAAACTAGGACGTATCCCGCGGTCTCCGAGTTTAATTAATTAAACAATAATACAAATTATGTATTTGAACTAAACAATTGTAGATTATTCAATTCAAACCATCCATACGTTAAATGTTTTTGATTAATTTGACTTGATTTAAGTAAAATTAAATCTAATCCATTTCACCCAACTAATTGTAATGAAGATTTAATCTTGTAATTAATAACCTTATTATTACCAACTTATTACCAACTTTACTAAACTAATTATTACCAACTTATTACCAACTTTACTATTAAATGTAATAAATTATTCCTTAAAAAAATAGAATTTTCTATGAAACTTTCGAAATTCTAACTATTTTTCATAATTCTTGTGACTAATTAAAAATCAAAAACATTTAAAACCAAAATTAACATTAAATTTTTTATTGAAAAAAATCTATTTCTTTTCAAAATCAAACAAAAATATTGAGAAACAGATATTTATTTCTTCTTAAAAAAAACTTACAAAAATGGTACAAAAATCACCAACAGAAAATAGAAGAAACTGAAAAAGAAGAAAACAACACAAAAAATATAATGTGAAAAACTCGTTTAACTCTCACCAATAGTGTTCCGTATAAAAAACGGAACCCTAAAAATGAAGGGGCTGAAATCTCACAGCTCTGACATATCAAGACTTCGGCAAAAAACTTTTATGAGGACATGGTTTTTAGTTTTGGGCAGCGATGCATATCAGACATAACTTTTCTTAAGTACATGTACATGTTAAGTACATGTTAAAGTACAAAACTAACACGAAACGATTATACAATCAGCAAACTAATCAAAAACTCTCCATTTAGCGTTTCGAGAAAATATTTCAAAATCACAAATTCATATTTCTTTCAAATTTCAAAAAATATTGTAAAAATTAAATAAAATCAAAAATTCAAACTTTTTTCAAACAAAATTCTAGAAATATTTCAAAAATTATTACAAAATTAAAGATTAAAACTTTTTTCAAAAACTCAAAAAATATTGCATAAATTATTACAAAATCAAAAATTGTAACTTTTTCCAAAATTATAAAAATTATAATAAAATCAAAAATTAAAAATTTTTCAAATTCTAAAAATATTCCAAAAATTCTTACAAAATCAAAAATTGAAACTTTTTTCAAAATTCTAAAAATATATATAAAATCTAAAATTCTTTTTTTTCAAAATTCTAAAAATATTCCAAAAATTAGAATAAAATCAAAAATTGAAGCTTTTTCCAAAATTATAATAAAATCAAAAATTTAAAATTTTTCAAAATTTTATAAATATTCCAAAAATTCTTACAAAATCAAAAATTGAAAATTTTTTCAAAATTCTAAAAATATATATAAAATTCAACAAAATTTTTTCAAAATTCTGAAAATATTCCAAAAATTAGAATAAAATCAAATATTTAAACTTTTTCTAAATTATAATATAATATTCCAAAAATTCTTAAAAATTCAAAAATTGAAACTTTTTCCAAAATTATAAAAATTATAATAAAATCAAAAATTCAAAATTTTTCAAAATTCTAAAAATATTCCAAAAATTCTTACAAAATCAAAAATTAAAACTTTTCCAAAATTACGAAGATATTGCAAAAACTATAACAAATTCAAAAATTTCCATGTTGAATTATATATTTACGTAAACAAACAGCTAAATTTTTTTTTCCAAAAAATTATCTAAAAAATAAATAATATGAAATCATTTTTTTGACACACTTGACAATATTTTTTGACAAACTTATAATGCAATAAAATTCTCAATAATAATAATTTCATGTTCATTATACATTTATACATTTCATTTCATACAAATAACTAATTTTATTTTTTCTAAAAAAATTAATGAAAATCATTCTTTTGACACACTTGACATTATTTTTTTGACTAACTTATAATTCTCAATAATAATAATAAAATTTCATGTCGTACAAATAATTAATTTTATTTTTCCAAAAAATTGGGTAATAAAATAAATAAAAATCTTTCTTTTGACACACATGACAACATTTTTTTGACAAACTTATAATGTAATAATCTAGTTTTTGGTCTCACATACCAATCCCGACCATCAAGATTTCTCCGCATTTTTTGTTCTTATTCATTATCACTTAAATAAAATTAATGTTTTTTAAGCAAAAAAATGCATATTTCCTTGTTTTGACACCTGACGATTTTTTGACACACTTCCGGTACAGTTATCGAACACATCGTCCTTTCGGCTCTTACTATTGAGTGTACCTATTTTTAGAAACAAAAATTTTTAAAATCCCTTCAGCCGTTTTCTAGATTTCGTCGGTTGTGACAGCCGGACGGCCGGCAGACAGACATACATTTTTTTTTTGCTTTTTTAGAACCAGTAGGTCCTAAAACGTTGAGAAATGTCAAAAAAGTGGGGATAAGAATTTTACTTTTAGCTCATGAATGTAATACTTAGGTTTTTCAGACCGAAGTAACTATGAAAAATAAATAACCACGAAACATTTCTTGAATTAAAAAAGAAAATATTACAGTTGTTGTAAAAATCCCTTGAATGCATTCTTAATTTTACTCCGTAATGACGTCACACTATTTAACTGTGCATTCAAACTATGTTTAAATCGGCTTTTCATATTGTGATGAAAATTTCAACTCATATTCAAAGAAAAATAATCAAATAGGAGTTTTTGTTTTTCCTTATTTTATTTCACAGGAATGAAATTATGGAAAATAATGATCGGAAAACTACTGTTATATGATTTTTAGCAATGCCTGTCAAAAAAATAATTTATTTTCTTGTTAATATCGAAATGATAATAATTTGAACGAAACAGGAAAAAACAGTAGCCATAACTTTAAAAAACTACATTATCGATCAATTTAAAATTCGTAAAATGAAATTTTTATGATTTTTTTTAATTTATGAATAAAAAAACAATAATTTTAATATAATGTTTTTATTTGGCTTAATTGAATTAAAAAAAAATTTATTGTTTATAGCCAATTATTGTAAATTAACCAACATATTTATGGTGCTAGAAAACCCAATAATATTCAAAACAAAAGTGCTTTATCTAATCACCTTAAGAATACAAATCACCACATAAATATGAATAATGTTAAAATAATTTCGAAAGAACCAAATTACCGAAAAAGAAGTATTTTAGAAATGATCCAAATTAAAAAATGTAGAAATTTAAATAAACAAGACGACACAATGTATTTAGAATCATCATATGACAACATTATTTTAGAAAATTAATTTCAATTTATCATCATTTCTATTTTTATTTTTCAATTTTTCATCAAATCACCTTGAAAAATGTGTCATTTTATTATGTTTGTTTTTCATTTCGATTTATTTTTTTGTTTAGTAAAACCCTTGAAAATGAATAAAAAATTTGTTCGAAACGTTGGGTAAATAAAATAAAATAAACAATAATTGGCTATAAACAATAAAATTTTTTTTAATAATTTTAATGTTGTTTAAAAAAAAATTAAAAACAAGCAGTACAAAATTGTACTAAGCCAGGATTTGAACTCTCAACCTATAGCTCTTCAGTCGACCTCATTATCCATATTGCAATTTGAAACGTTACGGTCGTATAGGGATAGACCCACGGCTATTATATTATAGATGGTTTAGAATTTTTAAATCAGTAGACTTGAATTATTAGGGATTTTTTGTGACCACTTTAACTTAAGTAAATAAGGAAATCATTTGAATTGGATTTTTCTCAGCAAAAACCTCCATTTTCCTTTTATACGCGTTTGGGCTGCCTTTATACCTATACCGACCGCATCAGTGCAATGATTTGAATATCTAACAATGATTCAAAAACTCAATGCAAATGGATAAATAATGATGAAATTTCCTCTTTGAAATATCACCGCCTCGGTGGTGCAGTTGGATAGCGTGTGTGCCAAAGGATTCAATTCATGACATATTATCACAAAAACTTTCTAACGGATAAACGTTTGAGTTTAATTGGTTTATAGGTACCAATAACTCGCCTTAATATGTGTTATCTCCCTTACATCAGACCTAACTCTGTTAGCGTTCTCCAGATAGCAAATTGTTTTATCACCTGTTTAAAATATATTGTTCCAAAAATGATACGTAGCACAGTAATCGGCTAACAGTCGTAAAACCATCGATAGAACCACTATCATATGTTAAATAAAAGACCACTACACCCCTGGTCATAGACATATACCCATCACCTTATATCTTACGAATGTAAATAATCCACATAAATTATATAATGATGATGAAAAATTATATAATGTTTAGACATTTTTTAGGGCAATTTGCCATTGTTTCGTATAATTTTCTATTTATTTCTAATTCAATGAATCACAAATGTAAAAAAAATATCCCTTATTATTTTTTCTTCGGTTGAGAATCAAACAAATCTCAAATGGAAATTAGGGATGACCAAGAAAATATAACAAAAAAATTATTTTGATGAATGTACATAATTGAATGGAATTGTTTGAATTGTTTTTTTTTTGGTTTGGTCACAAGAAATAACATTGCATATGCTTACACATACAAATTATATTTCCTAAATATGACAAACAAACAAATTTATCAATCATATGATAATTTATAAATTTTCACTTAATCATATTTCAAGATCAATCTACATCATGACAGTAGAAAAAAAAATCAAAAATATTTTTATTATTGGCCTAAATTCAATTCCTATATGTAGAGGGTTCTTCAGTTTCAAAAACCTAAGTTTTTATAGTTTTACCTCTCTACTTTTAGAAAAGAAAACCATAAAAATTGCATCTTTTATATAAAATCATGATTAGTTGCAAACAAATAAACAATAATATATTAGTTAAAGAAAAGTAACAATGTGTTTATTACAATAGTTGACAATGGAACCATGAAAGAATAAAAAAAGGGAACTTCCAAACCGTCTATTTAAAAAAAAAATAGTTCACCTTTCAATTCAGTCTATTCAATATTTAAAAAATATTTAAAATCCAATATCATTTTTCGTTCACTTTTTTCATTTCTTTTTCTTTTTTATTCCTACACAATTTATCTATCTATCTCTTTTGATAAGTGTTAGACTAAAAAGGACTCAAAACTACAAGGATTACTTTACGAATATAAATAATATTAAATTTTTGTTTATTTGTTTGAAAAATCAATGAATTTATATTTACTTGTTTATGTTAATAAAATAGAAACGGATTAAAACTGCTTTTATATTATATCACTATTATATTTTTTTTTATAAATTTTTTAGGTTTAGTTTTATGCAATATGAAAAATAGTTTCCCATTTGTTAATAAATAAGGATCTATTTGACAATTTTTAGAATAATTGAAATTAGGGGAATTCCAAATTATTAATGACAGAGTATTTAGATTAGTGTCAAAGTAAAATAAAATTAAAAATGGTGGATTGATATATAGAATAAAATTAAAAAGAGTTAAGGGCGATTTACTTGTTTCAACATTTTTTTACTGAAAGTTAGAGAGAACTACACGCGATATAAAATTTTTGCAGTTAAAAAGAGAAAAATTAATATATAAATATTCCATAATTTTTAACAGAAAAAAATTAAAATTATGAAAAACCATTAATATATAATTTATTACTGAATAATTATAATAAATGGCAGACGTCTGTTTGACATAATTCTTTAATTAAATAATTCAACAATGGCGATGCTATAAATTTTTGACATCCGATGCAAAAAACAAAAGTATTACAAAAGAATACTAAAATTTTGATAAAATTTTATAATTAAATATTTTTATTTATAAAAAACTAACTTGGACAAGCAAAACTTAATTTTAGCTAATAAAATAATTAATGTGACCATAAAGTAATGTTTGCTGCCATAAAATATATTTGGGTGAAATATATTTTATGCCAACATTCTCAGTTTTATGGTAACATATTATTGTTCTTGTCTCGCAAATACAAAAAAAAAACGTTGGAACATGTAATGTAATTAATTTTTATTTTTGTTTTTATTGCAGTTTATAGCATTTTTTTATAAGTGGCAATACTTTTTCTTTTGCTTTTCTATTAAATAAATTTAATTATGAATTAAAAAATATTATTTCAAAATTGAAATTGAATATGTTAAAATTATATTTAAAATATTATTTATTTTACTATTAATTTATATCATAAAAGTAAAAACAAATTTTTGAAACGCAGAAATTTAAATTCAAAAATAACCACAAATTCAAAACAAAATTTTCTGCTGTGCGCATGTCAAGAAAAAATAAACAAATTGTTTTATCCTTTGTTTTATAGAAGAAAAATATAGAAGATAGATCAAAGGATAGATCAACAATCCTCGGATAGATTTTTTAATTTACTGATTCATACAATGCAAACGACGATTAATCCGAGGATTTATTTTCTATCCGCATACATACAGTCGGCACTTAAAGTGTTATTTGATTATTAAAACATACTTTTTTAATCGCCTATATATTAAAGTGTTACTTTATTACTGTGATTTGTGGCCTTAAAGTGTCACTTTTTAACCATATATTTTGTTGTTATAGCTACGTCCAAAAAAGTAAAAAACCTTTAAATTTGTTTAAAATCTATGAAAAAAAGAAATTTTTATCATTGCAACCTTTTAATCTAAAATTTCATAGTCCAATAAAAAAATTTATTTTAAAATATTATTTGTTGTCATAGTTATACGATTTGTTTGAAAAAAAAAAACAAATATTTCGAACAAAGGTTACTTGTTCAACATATTTTTATTTCAAAATTTATAAAATATTTAATTTTGATTTAGATTAAACAATTTTGTTTAAATATTTTGCTTGCGGTGAATAAAAAAAAGTATGTGATGCACGGACGTAAGCCATTTTGGACTTAAGGTGGGTGCAAATCTCGTCTGGCGCCTCGATTTGCAACCTCCACATATACGTCCAAAAACCTTAGCTTTACGTCCTTGCATTATAATGTGCTAAGGGTGAAACTTCTCTGGGTGAAATGATTTTCATTTTTGAAGTAAACATATAAAACTTTACACTATTTTCTATTTTAAATTTTTGTAAAATTTTATTTACAAAAACTCATTCTATGGGTTCGGGACTGATAAGCTATTTTGGATTTGTTTTTTTTTGAAAACTTTTGAAATATTCCTTGATGATGGCACGTAATTGCTTGCTCGAAGAAACGATCCTATGTGTGAGCTTTAATCATTGAGAAAGACAGTGCATCAAATGCTTTTCACCTCTTATTTTATTATTTTCTCTATCCTATCGTAAAATATTGATCTTTGACCTATGTCATGTTTTGTATGTGGTAGAATTTATTATTTAGTTATACATTCTTAGAAAAATATGTAAAAAACAAAAAAAAATAATTGCGTCCATCAATACCTCAGAACGGATGTTCTGTTTTTTTTTTAATTTTGACGATTTTTTCAGAAAAAATGCAAAAATGTGATAATTGTGTTTTTTGAGTTTTTTGTTCGGTTATTTTGTTTTTTTTTTTTCTAAAAGTTATTTGGCTCACAATTCAAAATCAATTTTATCAATTAATCCAACTCTGAAATAATGTGTTGTAGCTATTTTGTTGGGAGGTCTTTTTACAATTTCTATTTACAATGGCCGAATTTCGGCCACTGGGCGATTCCTAGTTGTTGTAGTTATGTCAATTTTTTTATCAGTCGTCAAGCGTCTTATAAACATTGAAAAACAATCTTCTTCCGAATCAGACACCTTGAAAACTTTTCCGTTAACCCCGAAATAAAAAACAATTGCCAACAGGTTTTTTATTTTTGTTTGGCACCATCTAATAATAGCACAGTTCAGTTATAGCTATTTTGTCGAACACCAAAAAAAAAAGACACAAGGTTTTATTTTAGGTAGATTTCATATAAAAATCTACCTATTGCAATGGGCTTCATCTCGGAATTTCGGAAAAATTTTGATGCCAAACGACTATTTGTGATAAGCGGAGATGGAAAAACAAAAAAAAAAAAAATTATATATATATATGGGGTATTCCACGTCAAATCGACCACTTTTGACCCGACCCCTTTCGATTTGGCTGAAACTTTTTTATCTTTTTGTACCCCAGTAATAATATGTTTTAGAGTTTTTTTTAAATTTTTTCACCAAACCCAAAAAATGTTATGAATTTTTTTAAAAAATTGCTATTTATTTTTCAAATACCCATGATTTTGTCAAAAATTCACTTCAAGCGACACTTTTTTTTTTTGAAATATTTGTAATTGAATGTAGTTTTTAAGAAAAAAAAAAAATTTCGATGTCTTTTTACATGCAATTTTTTAGTTTTTTGAGAAAAACTGTCAATTTTTCAAAAAGCGACACTTTTAATTTTTTTTTTTTTTTTTTAAACTTTGACTTATTCTTCAGTTAATGCCGTTTGAACTAGAGTGGGCCGACTTCGCTTTCCATTTCATTTTTTAGTTTAAAAAAATGTTGTTTTTATTTATTATTATTATTATGTATATATAAAGTTGTTTAATCTAAATTAAAATTGAAAATTTTAAAAATGTTCAAATAAAAATATATTGAACAAGTAACCTTTGACCAAAATATTTATTTTTTTTTTCAAACAAATCATATAACCATGACAACAAAAAATAACACGTTTATGATTACAGGAATAAAACAATAAACAATCATAAAAGTTGTTTGTACTAATGTTAAAAACGATTTATTAAATTTTTCTAGGTCGTTTAAATAATTTACAAATTGTATAATCTTTTGAATTTGAAAAATTTCTAACAAAAAGGCAACCATCTGTGCGTGGTATCACACTGTGTATTTGCTGAGTTCCTGTAATGGTTTTTGTTTTTGAAAATCGTTCACTTAAGTCGTTTACAGCTTTTTTGTAATCCTTTTCTGGTGAAAATTTAACCGTTATATTTAAAAGATTTGCCGTGGCAGAAGCCCATGCATATAGCCCGTACGGTGTGGTTATTTGTCCATCAACTGTTAGTTGAAGACTTGCTCTCGCAGCTGCTCTTTTGACCGTACCACCAATACCATCGCACGGACCTTTTCCATGAGCAGTCGCAAAAAAATGCCATTCAGCAGATATTCCAAAATCACTGCTGTGGTAATACAAATTGACGAAATTTTTGAAATTTTTAAATTGTTGAGGAGCTCCGTCCGAAAAATAATATATTTTGTTAATGCTCTCAGAAATGTTTTTCACAAAATCTGTAATAATTTTATTAAAAACATGAACTGCAACGGCATCATGATTGTTGCAATCTGAAATAATTGCTAGACTTCTGTGCCTAAGTTCGTTATGTATTTTAAAATAAATAACAACTGGGAAAATAGTAGCTGAATTATTGTTCCAGTGAAAACCAGATGCAGCATTTTGCACTACAAATGCATAATTTTCTGCAAAGTCACAAATAATAATACATTCAGTTGTATTTAATGAAACTTTTAATGATTTTAAAAATTTCGCTTGCTCTTTAGCGATGAACGAGTGGTGCAATAAAGTCTTCGATTCATTACAGAAATCTTCAACAAAATCATATGACGGTTTAATAAATGTTTCGAGACTGGTTCTTGGCTTTGAAATCCAATACTTGTAGGTGATATTTTCGATTTCGTTTTCTTCAAAAGTTGTAATTAAAATATCGGACAATTTGACTATTCCTGGACAATTTTTTCAACTCCCTAAGTAGCATCCGGATGTTGGAAGCTCACATATGATTATTTGCAAACAATCAGTATAATTGTTGATTGGCTTTTCATAATTTTTCGTCAATAAAAGAAAATTAGCACCTAAAATGAGAACGAAACTCTATTGTCAGAAAAAAAACATCTTATAAAGTTTAACTTTAGATTATAATTACCGAGCATCATCAACTTAATATTTTGATGCATTGCACAGACACAGATGGTGTGTGTTCCGCTTGCTCCTGCTAATACACAGTTGTTTGGTCGCAAAGAGGCAAATTTTGAAAATCCTACTTTTTCCATAGGATATATTTCTCGGAAGCATTGATATAATTCTTTTAAGTTTGAAAGGATCAGTCGTTTTTGAGTGTGTACTCGATTACCATTATCATCTCGCATTGAAACAAAATCTTTCATACCTGGCATTAGAGCACTATACTGATCGTCGGTATAAAAGTTGACAACTTTCAACTTTACTTGATCCGGAACTGTTTTACCTATTAATCAAATTTACCGTTTCAAAATAAATTTCTTGGATTTAAAATATATATTTAACGTTGCATATACCTAATTTTGATTCAGGTGTTGATAAAACCCCTGTTTCTTCAGTTAACTTTTTAGCTGCACGGGTCATATGCCTTGTAGTATTCATCGTTTCACAAATGCGCCTTTCGCTCCATTTCGTCGGTAATAGAGTTAAAATTTGTATTTTCTCTGATTTTTTAGTATTTTGGTCATTAAATTTAGCGCCAAGTGTTTCTAATAGAGTACGAAAATTTTCACCGTCATCATCACAATTTGACTTCTCATCGGTAGCACACAGTAAACGTTTTTTCAAATTATTGGTTATATGGTTTACTTTACGATTTAAAAAATTGTTATCGTTTAATTTTTTTAATGGCATCGGTGATTCATTCAATAATTGCAACGCTTTATTTATCATCGGCAATTGAGTTTCAATGCTAACTTCTGACGCAGAACTTGATTGAGATAATATCGGTTCACACTCGAAAGCTGTGGGACGTTAAAAACACTGTGTTAAATGAATTCAAATAACCACAAACTCTAGTAGATAAAAGATCTTACGAATAGATTGTTGAGTTTCTTTAAGATCAGTATAACTATCACTGTAACTCTTATTATTACGATTGTCACTTAAATTAGTATTATTGTCAAATATAGGATTTTTATCAATATCATTTGATTGTTGATTAACATTCACTGACACTCTTTTTCTACACGTTGAGCATAATGGATAATTATCATTTAGTTTCATCTTTTTTTTCATATCGTCAATTGCACGACGAAGGCCTGTCTTTTTTATATGATCTTCTAATGCAAACGGATTACAACAGCGATCAAATAAACTTTTCGATTCCATGTTGCACAAAATATTGTAATCGACTTATTTAATCAACTATATAGCTTGAAAATCAAAAAATTCACACTAAGAATTACAATTCACAATTAGAAAAAAAAATATTTTGCCCTAAGAACCACTGTAAAATCAACTTTTAATACACTTAAATAATATATTAAACGAGGTTATCAACGCGACGGTCTCAATATAACATTGTTACATTTCACAGTTACGTCCAAAAAAGTAAAAAACGTTTAAACTTGTTTAAATTTTACAAAACAAAGAAATTTTTCAAAAAGCAACCTTCCAATTCAAATTTTCATAATCCTATCAAAATGTTTTATTTTTTGTTGTCATGGTTATGGTTATGATTTGTTTGAAAAAAAAATAAATATTTTGGTCAAAGGTTACTTGTTCAATATATTTTTATTTGAACATTTTTAAAATTTTCAATTTTAATTTAGATTAAACAACTTTATATATACATAATAATAATAATAAATAAAAACAACATTTTTTTAAACTAAAAAATGAAATAGAAAGCGAAGTCGGCCCACTCTAGTTCAAACGGCATTAACTGGAGAATAAGTCAAAGTTTAAAAAAAAAAAAAAAAATTAAAAGTGTCGCTTTTTGAAAAATTGACAGTTTTTCTCAAAAAACTAAAAAATTGCATGTAAAAAGACATCGAAATTTTTTTTTTTTTTTTTCTTTAAAACTACATTCAATTACAAATATTTCAAAAAAAAAGCGTCGCTTGAAGTGAATTTTTGACAAAATCATGGGTATTTGAAAAATAAATAGCAATTTTTTAAAAAAATTCATAACATTTTTTGGGTTTGGTGAAAAAATTTAAAAAAAACTCTAAAACATATTATTACTGGGGTACAAAAAGATGAAACAGTTTCAGCCAAATCGAAAGTGAAAATAAAAGTGAAAGTGAAGTGAAAATAAAAGTGGTCGATTTGACGTGGAATACCCCATATATGTATATATATATATATATATATATATATATATATATATATATATATATATATATATATATATATATATATATATATAAATATATATATATATATATATATATATATATATATATATATATATATATATATATATATATATATATATATATATATATATATATATATATATATATATATATATATATATATATATATATATATATATATATATTTATATATATATATATATATATATATATATATATATATATATATATATATATATATATATATATATATATATATATATATATATATATATATATATATATATATATATATATATATATATATATATATATATATATATATATATATATATATATATAACGATATGAGGTATAACGGAATTTAGCGGCACTCTCACGGTCGCATTTTTCGACCTACACCAAAATAATTTTCTGTATATGTTTCGGCAAATAATGTCTTGGACAAGTTCGTGAACTGGCCAAATCCGGGTACCGGTTAAGCGGCTAGAGCCTAAAAAGTCGAATAATCTAGGGCGCTATAACTTCCGTTTGAATAATAATGTTTTAATAAAATTTAAAAATATTGAATATTTGAACCTTTTTTTATCATTTTTATCCAGATGACCACTTTGGCGTTTCAGGTTCCTCAAAAATCAGCTGTTTTAAAAATTTACTAAACTTTGCTGCCCTTGATCTAGCTGAAATGGCCAAGCTCATAGTTGAAAACTTTTTTTCACGTACTTAAAATATAAATCTTTCCAAAATTTTTAAAAATAATAGTTTAATTTTAACGGTTGAGACCCTACGGCTGTTGAAATAAAAACAAACGCAAAAGGCAATGCTTTCATCATGTTTCAGTTTATGTTATTTAAATTCATCTTAGCTTTTAAACATACTTTTCAACTATAGCCTCAAAAAATTTCAGCTTTCTAACCCAAAAGGTTCCATTTTTATAAGCATTATAATGCAACCCTTACAAGAAAAATATCAACCCATTTAATACCATAGAAAAATTATCAAAATCTCTTTTGTTTTTATTTTTTTTACTAAGTAACCGTTTGAAAAAAGATTAAATAAGAACAAAAAAACACAACAACAAAAGATGATTTTGAAATAAAATTGTTTGATAATGTTTGATTACAAATTATGTGTGATGGTATAATTGTAGTTGTGACGTAGTTCATTTGATCTTTGGTGGATTTAATATGTTTTTAAAAGTAGTTTAAACCAACTTAAATAAAACTGTTCCGAAATTGTATTGATGGCGTTAGTTCGGATAATGTATTTAATTTGGTTCGATAATTTTTTTGAATTATTCTGTTTCTACTTATATTTTTTATTTAAACTAATCTGACTTATCTAATTTTATTTGGACACAAAACCTTCTGACCCCGAAATCTACCTATTTCTAGCGGATATACCTGCCGCTGGGATTTTTTAATAGTATATTCTACCAAATTCCTACGGAATTTTTCACCAATTTTTACAATTTTTCCATTTACAAAACTTTTATCAGATATTTTTCTGTTAATCTCAAAACAAAAAAATTTTTAATTATCGTTTAAACGAACGAGCTTCAAAAATATTCGTTTTTGTTCCAATGTAATTTATTGTATGATTTTATATCAAAATGTCGCTTTCCATAACATCTCAGATATTCAAAAAAATTTCTATCCATCCCAGTCGTTTGTTAGTCCCTTTCCTTAACCCAAAAAAAACATTGCATAGGGTTAAACAACACTCGTATAATAAATTACCAGAACAAACAATTGTAACAAATTCAATTCAAATAAATCACCCTGCAAAACTATTTTGGTTTACCAATGCTCTTTTGTTTCTTCATTTAGTTTAAATTTATTTCATTTCTTTTGTGTATGTATAAAACAAAACTACAAAAAAAACTTTTTGAAAAAAATAGAACCGACTTCAGAAAAAACAAAAGAGGCACAAAAAAGTGAAAAATAACTCAATTGTGGCAAATTTAGAGACAAAAATACGTTACATTTTGATTAATTTAATTTAATTATGCCTTACTATAGACAAAAAAATTACGCTATTATACAAAGTTACTATATTAAAATAGTTACTTTTTATTATAATTATTATAGTTATTATAGTTGTTATAATAGTTATTATATTTTAAAAGTTATTTGTAGTACAAAACTGTTGGCAATCGGTGCCAAGCCCAAAACATGTTAGTTGGTTTTTCGTCAATGTGGCACCGATTTCGAACAGTTTTGTACTACAAATAACTAAATAACTATATAATAGCTATTATAACAACTATAATAATTATAATAAAAAGTAACTATTTTAATATAGTAACTTTGTATAATAGCGTAATTTTTTTGTCTATAGTAAGGCATAATTAAATTAAATTAATCAAAATGTAACTTATTTTTGTCTCTAAAGGCCACAATTGAGTTATTTTTCACTTTTTTGTGCCTCTTTTGTTTTTTCTGAAGTCGGTTCTATTTTTTTTTAAAAAGTTTTTTATTTTTTTATTTTTAGTGTAGTCATAAAGCAAATGTCGGCTAGAAAGCGTTTTAAAAGTAATAACTTCAAATACCGGAAAAACATTCGTCAGTGACAGTGACAGTGACCATCTATTAATTATGGTTTTATGATTTTTTGCACAAACGACATACACATTTCCCGTCATAAAAAATTATTTACGATAACCCCGACAAGTATAGCAATATATTACTGCCCACAACACCCAAACAGAATAATATGTTTAGACGAAATCAACGAAAATGCATAAAAAATATGGTTTTTTTCCAATTTTCTCAATAACGGTATTTTTCACATCATAGAAAAAGTTATGGGACCCTCTGGAAATAAACCCAAATAGAACACAATTTAAATCATCCAAATCGAACGAGCCGTTTTTGAGAAATCGGTGTACATACATTAAAAAAAAACCTACAGTGAAACACAGAACCTCCTTCTTTTTGGAAGTCGGTTAAAAAAGCATCTTCAGGCCAACTGTTTAAATTAGATGTTATATACATATAAGTATGACAATGTAATGAATTAAATATTTAATTTATACAGAATTGTTTTTTAAGTTAACAACAAACTGAACACGTAAGATTTTTCATAATGTTGTTGTAATGATAGAAGTTAAAGGAATATTGCTTTTGAATACAAAAGAAAATATAATGCAATATTTCTCGCCATCAAACAGCTTGATCGATGTTTTATAAACGCTAATTTTCTATCTTATGTTTCTTTTCAAATATATATTAGTCGCATTAACGTTCAATAATTAGTCAAATTCTCATCACATGATTTCAAATATATATTTAACTTAATCTTATGAGAAAAAAAAAGATCTCTTATTTTCATTTCATATCTCAAAAAATCCAATACACATACACACACGAAAATTAAAAACCATTTTACATTTAATAATTTGAATAAACCGTATCCAAATATTATTATTGACGTAGGGTTTGGGTGTCTTTTGTTGTTGTTTTGACTTTTATGTTGATATTATGTACTAAAGTTAAGATAATAAATCGTTTTTTAGGCAGTTGTTTTTAGAAGGTTTTGATTCTTAATTTAGAGCAAGAATCGAAATAAAGTTGATCGTTACATTCCATTCCTTAATTACTCTAAGGGATGGTCTCTAATGCATAATTCCTCAACCAATTCCCCAATATATGAATCTATCTTTACCTTGGTCCATGACAAATTGATAAGTTTTGCTGGAACTAATTTTCATTCAAAATTATAATATCTTTCTATTTCTACTAAGGGGATCTACATGTCCCATCCAAACGACAGAACGATATTCCATTACATATAGTAATAATCTTGAAGTGCCAATGTCTAACAATTTTAAATGTTATTCCTTAAAAGTATATTCTGAAACGTTTAAGGGCATAAATTGTAGCTAGGTCTCCGATTCATAGAAGTGTTAACGACTTTCCGCATGGAATGACCCTTTTTGGGAAATCTTCTGCATTAAAACTTCACTATAATTATAATTACTTGTTTCACAATGCAATCCGGACTTACTTAATAATTAGAAAATACAGGGAATTGTACTAATTTAGAATTCAAAACGAATTACTGTAACGGCAGACACGCTTATCAATTACACCACAAAGGCGAGGACTATTTTGAAGTTGGAACTTTATCATCAACTAATCTACCCCATACAAGGTTGTACAACTGGTCCAGTAATGGTCCATTACTGGCAGCCAGTAATGCAGCAACGGGCGAGTACTGGCAACCACGACTGGGCCATTAACATAATTTTGCTGGTTGATAACTTCGGACAGTAAATGGTTGCCATTCTTGGGCCAAATACTGGCAACCATGACTGGGCCGTTAAAAAAAATATACATTATTATCATATGTAAATTTAAATAAATTAAATACAAACTAATTTAAAATAAAATAAAAATGACCGGAAAAAATTCAAAACTCCCCATACAACTGGTTCAGATGCAAGAATGGCTGAGTAACGGCAAACACCGCCCTGACTCCGCCAGTACTCCGCCATCAAAAAAAATATAAAATAATATTTTTTATACATAAATTTAAATAAATTATTTACAAAATAATTAAAATAAAATAGAAATGAAAATAAATTAAAACATATACCAACCTTTTATATATTACCATAGTCTTTCAACCGACAAGGCGATAACTAAACTATATGTGAAATTTTTCAAACAATGTATTTCTAAAAGGGATAATACTCTAGTGAAATTTTAAAAAAAATGACAGATCGGCAAATTCATGGCTACAGTACTGGCCCAATAACAATAGCCAAGTAATATTTACCATTCATGGGCCAGTGCTTGGTCATTCAAAGGTAACAATATACTGGCTATTTTCTGTAAACCATAGATCGGCCGATGATTGGTTCTAGTATTGGCCCAGTAACAATAGCCAAGTACTGTTAACCGTTAATAGACCAGTGCTTGGCCGTATGTCAATGTCTGGCAAAACCTACTTGGGACTGAAGTTGAATTTCTCAACTATCACTACAGACTCCTTTTATGGAAATCTTTATTCATTCGCAAAATTGCGAGAAAATTAAGTTTTGCAAAAATAAGTTCTGGTGGTTTTGCTACCCATAAAAAATTCCATATAACTAATGGGAAAAATATGCCACGCTAAAATGATTTTTCGAGTAGAATTTACTGCGCCAATTTAAAAATTATGACAAATAAAGGTTGTACTGTATTGTGATCGAGTTATGCTGGATGTGCCACTCAGAAAATAATTTCATATCAAAAATGAACTTATTTTATAACATTAGAATCATTATTTCGAGTAGAAGCTAGACTCGCTATTTACGAAAAAAAAAAAAAACAACAATTACGTATCACCGCCGCTGGTGATATGAATTTTTTCCTAAGCTAGCTGCTTAGAAAAAATTTCATATCACCAATGGTAAATCTTTTTACGCTAGCATAATTTTTAATTGTAGGTAGAAGTCAATATTAGCACTAATGTATTAGTACCAATAATATATTAGTAATGTATTAGTACCAATAATGTATTAGTACCAATAATATAATATATAAGTGAATTCTGCTGTCCGAAAGGTAAATGTAAAATAAAAATAAATTAAATGAGAATAGAAAAACTGTATTTTGTATCATATTAAGTTTTAAATAAAATAATATTCACATAAGATAATGGAGTACATTTTTTTATATTTATCACAGAACTTCAAAATTGCATAAAAATTAGCATAAACTAATAATATTCCCATTAAAGAGTTACTTGCTTCACTAAGTTGTGCTTATAGATTCACCATATAACATAAAACAACTGTCGTAAACCGTAATTTTTATTCACATTTTTGGCCAGGATAAAAATATGAGAATTTTACTTCATCTTTCAACCCTTACTTCCATTGGTGATATGAAATTTTCTTCTGAGGAACGGATCCAACATAACTTAAGTACAACATTTGTTTTAGCATTTTTTTTCAAACTGGCGAGGCTAACTTCTGCTCGTTTTAGCGTGTATGGAAAAAGTATGGAACTCGTTTTGAGAAACATATCTAGCGTAACTGCAGCATACACTGTAGCATAATACAGCACAAGCTATTTCTTACAAAATGTTGGAGATAAGTTAGAGGATAAAAAAACGGTGTAGTCCATTGAAAAAATCTACAACTCGTGGTGCTATCCTAAGACCCACGAGAAGTTTCCAGCCGGGCAAAAGAAATAAAATCAAAATAGAGGGAAAACGAAATATGTTTTTTTTAGATAACGTTATAGGCATGTTTAGTGTTAATTATAATACATTATAAATTAACGTCTCTGAATATCCGAAGATAACATGCCAATTAGGGATTAGGATTTAGTTTGAAACGTAGGGACTTTTCATTAATTGAATAAATACCTGCGGTATCTATATTCCAAGGGATTTAATTTTAAATATAAACGCATGTACGGACTAAAACGCTGAAAAGCGTCGGTGTAATACAACCGTAAACCAAAAACTTTTTTTTGTTTTAAATGTTGACGATGCAGTAGTGAGGAGGATAACTGTTGTGATGATGCTATTATCCACTGTCTTGTAAAACTGCAATATTC
>CAVNZG010001078.1:0-26987 GCA_963693315.1 Diogma glabrata
AGTTGTGTCACTTACGTTGAATGTGTTTACGAAATACATTTAACATTCAATTCGCAATTAAAATATATTAAAACTTTTAATTGAGATAAAAACTATCCTATCGAGTATATATTAAGCGTAATATATAAAATATATATATATATATATATATATATATATATATATATATATATATATATATATATATATATATATATATATATATATATATATATATATATATATATATTTATATATATATATATATATATATATATATATATATATATATATATATATATATATATATATATATATATATATATATATATATATATATATATATATATATATATATATATATATATATATATATATAAATATATATATATATATATATATATATATATATATATATATATATATATATATATATATATATATATATATATATATACATATATATATATATATATATATATATATATATATATATATATATATATATATATATATATATATATATATATATATATATATATATATATATATATATATATATATATATATATATATATATATATATATATATATATATATATTTATATATATATATATATATATATATATATATATATATATATATATATATATTTATATATTTATATATATATATATATATATATATATATATATATATATATATATATATATATATATATATATATATATATATATATATATATTTATATATATATATTTATATATATATATATATATATATATATATATATATATATATATATATATATATATATATATATATATATATATATATATATATATATATATATATATATATATATATATATATATATATATATATATATATATATTTTGTATATATATATATATATATACATATATATATATATATATATATATATATATATATATATATATATATATATATATATATATATATATATATATATATATATATATTTATATATATATATATATATATATATATATATATATATATATATATATATATATATATATATATATATATATATATATATATATATATATATATATATATATTTATATATTTAAATATATATATATATATATTTATATGTATATATATGAGCCGTTCACTGCACAACACTATTAACTCCATAAAACAAAATGTTGAGAAAATTGAGTTTTTTCAAAGGTCAAATAAATTTCGATATTTTGTAGTGTTAATCTTTATCATTCAGGCATGTTATTATAAACTGTATTTATAAACTAAGTATATCAATTAGCTATTATAGTAGTAATTTAATTAGTATAATAGATATTATTAGTTTTTAATGTCAGGTTTTTAATAGTCATTTTTTAATGGTCAGACAAATTTTGGCTTTTAATGGTGTTTATCTTAATTATTCAGGAAAGTTGTTTTTAACATAGAAAGTTATGACTATAGCAAGTACTTTGACATTTAAATTTAAAATTTTCCAAAAAGTGGAGTTGGTCGGTCTGTGCAGTGAACGGCACATATATATGTATATATAACCGGGACCCGGCGTGCTTTGCTACGCCTATACAAAAGTTTGTGCGCGTACATTTTGTATAATTAGTAAAAATAATTTCAAAGAGTCGTAATAAGAATAGAAAGCGTATTTTTTAATTTTTCCATTGGGGAAATATGAATAACAGAGAGCATTAGCATTCTAGGTGATCAATCTAGATGGATTGAGAATTGAACGGCATGTCAAAATTTGAAAGTGATTGGTAAAGGGTTTTGGAGAAATTTTTAAGCTTGTTGTCGAATTTCCAATTCGATTAGCATTGGCACTATTAATAAGTTACAAGGCCAAACAATGTCAATTTGTGGGCTGGACCTAGAAACATCGTGCTTTTCGCATTGTCAATTATATGTTGCGTGTTCGAGGGTTGAAAAACCTTCACGTTTTATCGTATATGCCCCTAAAAATATTGCAAAAGTTATAACAATATCAAAATTTGAAACTTTTTACAAAATTCCAAAAATTCCAACTTCTTCAAATTCTAAAAATATTTCAAAAATTCTTACAAAATCAAAAATTGAAGCTTTTTTCAAAATTCTAAAAATATTTTTAAAATCCAAAATTCATAAATTCAAAAATTCAATTTGTTTTTAAAATTATAAACATATTGCAAAAAAATTAAAATTACAAACTTTTTTCAAAATTCCAAAAATTATAATAAAAACAAAAATTTAAACTTTTTCAAAATTCTAAAAACATTCCGGAAATTCTTACAAAATCAAAAATTGAAACTTTTTTCAAAATTCCAAAAATATTGCAAAAATTTAAAATTCACAAATTCAAATTGCATGTTCAATCACATTTCATGACATACAAATAATTAATTTTATTTTTTTCCAAAAAATTGGGTAAAACTTAAATGAAACATTCTTTTGACACACTGACAATATTTTTTTGACAAACTTATAATGAAATAATCTAGTTTTTGGTCTCACATACAAATTCAAGGTTACTACTCATTATCACTTAAAACTACCGTTTTAAAGCAAAAAATAGGAATATTTCATTGTTGACACACTTGACGATTTTTTGACACACTTCTGGTACAGTTATCGAACATATCGTCCTGACGGCTATTTTCATTGAGTATACCTATTTTTAGAAACAAAAATTTTTGAAATCCTCTCAGCGTTTTTCTAGATCAAACCTTGTATTTTGAATGTTGTTTCAAAATTACGTCCATCGGCTGTGAGATCGCAAACTTTGGTTGCCCCAAATGACGTCTTTTGGAAAGAAGAATTGAATTTGCGTGTCTTGCGCAAAAATAATTTAGAATCATGTGATTTGCCATCAAGAAGAGATTTTTGGTGACATTTAACTGAAAATAATATTTAAATTGAAATCGGAATAATAAAATGAGAAGCAATCAAGTAATACTTACAGGTTTTAAACTTAATTGTAATTGTTTATTTTTCAATGTTAAGTCAAGGTGGTATAAAAATCAACACTTAGACTGTAGCATGCAAACCGAAGATATCTTTAATTCAGCGGAGCAAAGCGGCGGCACCAAGCGAGCGTAGTTAGCGCGGGCCAAAATAATCGGTGACCTGTCGTACCATAACAGCTCAGTTATTTTTGCATTAAGAAGAATATTGATCAAATTAATATAACGGTGCATGCACAATTTATGAGTTTTTTACTCATGAGATTTGAGCTACTTTTTATTATTATTTTTTAATATCAGCACAATGCTTTAAACTGTAGCTAGCTTCATTCTTATTGATCATGAGGAGAAAGTTAAGAAATTTTAAACTTTTTCATTGAGACAAATATATTTAAAAAATAAATTTGTTTTCCTCAAAATAAATTTTCATACAAACTTGGTAAAAGTAATTTAATTGTGCATGCACTGTAATGTTTTTGGGGCTTAAACTGTTTCTAAACGTTAAAGGCTCACAATAGCTAAACCGTTTTTATGCATTTTTGGACGATTTATTAACCTTTCAAAAACGTCCATGAAATGACCATTTTAAGCGGCGTTTAAAAGCAATATTACAAAAGAAGTAATAAATTATGTGCAATGTCCTAACAAACTATTGTTTTAATACAGATTTAGTGACAATACAAATTAGTTATCATCATTATAGCATTTACTGTTTTTTGTCATAAAACCAAACTTGAAATTTTCAACCTCCGTGATTTTGAATCTAAAATATAAATAAGAACGAAACAAAGCAAAAAAAACGGAACGACGTGACATGATTCGTCCTCGAAACTTTTTGGTTGATAGCTCATGTTATTGGCCATTACGTTATCTATACTACTAAAGCCGGGCATTCAATAGAAACAACAACAGAAACAGAATTTTATACAAATTTGACAGATAAAAATTCGGTTTCTGTAATAAAATTTGTATGGAATTCTGTTTCTGTTGCATGTGGTTTCAAGCCTTAACCGTAATTTTGGGTATTTATAAAGAAATCATTAAAATTAATAAACTTTAAAGTCGTGTTGTCAAAATTCTAATGATTTCTAATCAATTTTAATGTTTTTAAGACGTTCGGTAAAGTAGATTTTTTCTGTATTATTTGCCGTGACTCATTTCTCAAAAATGCCGATGAAATTGAAATTTAGTCGTTTTTCGCAGAAATATTATTTTTTGTTTTGCTTTATTTTCTTCTAAAAAATTAAATTACGAAAAAACAAATATTGAAAAACAAATATTACTTGAATTTCAACACCACAATCTGGCAAAATTTACTCAAATGCGATAGCAGAGTAAATTTAAATTTTTGAGTCGATTTGCAGATTTAATTTCAATTTCATCGAGAATTCACTTCAAAACTTTATCATTATAACAAAAAGTTGAAATCAAAAGTTTTTTCGGGGCCTACGTTGATGATTAAAAAGTCCATGATGAAGTTGTGTCACTTACGTTGAATGTGTTTACGAAATACATTTAACATTCAATTCGCAATTAAAATATATTAAAACTTTTAATTGAGATAAAAACTATCCTATCGAGTATATATTAAGCGTAATATATAAAATATTATTCTTAAGTCGCTCAAACATGAAAATTGCCCAAAACTCCCATACAAATTTGTATGAAAAATTTAACCTATTTTCGTATTTGTTTTTTGGTAGCTTCTAGGTGTCCAGTAGCTTCAGGTTCTTCAAGTGGCGTTGTCGGTATGATGTGGTTGTTCAGGAAATTTGACACAAATAAATTCAATTACTTTTCAGAAATATGAATGTAGAATTGCTGGCTGGAGAATTATTGGACACTGGATATAACGGTATTTTTCAGAGTTGAGGTAGCTGAACGTTGATGTAGTTGATATACTATCACGTCTTATATCTCTTGAGACGTATTTTTATGATTCCGATACAAGCGATTTATTGTTCCTAGTCCATACCCATATATGAGAAATATTCGTACTTCGTAGTATCAGCAATTTAAATAAAGCAAGATGAACTAATGATATAATTTTTTACACATTGACTTGCGATAGCAACAACTGTATTTTAATATTATTACAATACATACAAATTCATAAGTTCGGTTTTAATAATACACAAATGTTAACCATCCTATATTGATACATATCCAATATATAATATAAGTATATAATGTTATAAATTATTGAATTTGAAACATTAACGAACTAGGAGTTTATTTTATTTTATATATATGTATACTAAAAACTATTAAATTAAAGATGGAGAGAAAATTTATCAATCTGACATTTCAATGAAAAATTAAAAACAAATTAATAATAATGAAAAAACGAATGACACTCCATGTTTTGATTCCAGGCAACTTTTCTTTCAAAACAGGAGTTAAACTTTTTTTAAATAAAACGAAAAGTTATCGCCACAACACGATAGGGGGGGACTAGTGCCATCGAAGATGGAACGATATAGAAATTATTGTGCTACAGCACGAAGGAAACGAGCATGGGTACGTGTGGTTCTACCTGCTCGCGTAATTGTAGATGCAGGATGGAATATCTGAGTTTGAGGAATTAGATTGAATCTAACCTTTTTAGTTGAAACAGTCGCTTTGGCGTCGCGTTTCCTCGCATTTTCAGAGGTACAAGGGAAAGACGAGGATATGTCCGGAAGAGTAGAATGGACTTTATCTGTAGAAGACGAAGTTTCGTCTGCGCGACTGAGATCAGTACTCAAAGTAGGTGAGTTTTGAGTTAAGTCATCTTCAGATTGTTCCCTAAAGCAAGGTTTTAATCTGTCGATGGAAACTCGAATATGTTGACCTTTACGGTCAATAACGAAATTTTTATCATCGCGACTGATGACTTGGAAAGGACCTTCGTATGGAGGTTGAAGAGATTTACGTACTAAGTCAGTACGTAAGAAGACATGCGAACAAGACTGGAGAGTTTTGGAGACGAAAACATTAGGAGAAGTGTGTCTTGACGCAATAGATGGACGAAGGTGAGTAAAATGTTGTTTCAATTGAGAAACGAAGTCAGATTGAAGAGTAGAAGTGGAGTTTTCGGTAAAGAATTCACCAGGAAGACGGATGTTAGTACCGTAGACGAGCTCTGCCGATGAAGATTGGAAATCTTCACGGAAAGTGGTTCGTAAACCTAGTAGTATTGATGGTAATATTCGCGTCCAGTCCGTTCTGTCGTAGGCCATTATTGCAGATTTTAAAGTTCGGTGCCAACGTTCGATAAGGCCGTTACATTTAGGATTGTAACTTGTAGTTCGTTTGCGTTCGAAACCGATTAGTTTTGACAACTCGCTGAAGAGATTGGATTCGAATTGGGAGCCCTGATCAGTGACGATTACTGAAGGTACTCCGAAACGAGAAATCCAATTGGAGTAGAGAGCTGATGCTACCGTTTCAGCTGTGATATCCGAGATAGGAATGGTTTCAGGCCAGCGAGTATAGCGGTCAATAATAGTGACACAATAGCGTTTGTCCTCAGAGGTAGGAAGTGGACCAATAATGTCCATGTGGATCTCGGAAAATCTTTGAGAAGTGGAGGGATAGTTACCTAAAGGAGATTGAGTATGGCGAGAGACTTTTGCCTTTTGGCAAGCCAGGCAGTTCTGAGCCATTTGTCGTACATCCTTTTTAATGGATGGCCAAACGACTTTTTCAGTAAGGAGTTTGACAGAACTGTGGACTCCTGGGTGAGATAAATTGTGGAGACTTTTGAAAACAGATTGACGAAATTGCTTTGGAATAAAAGGTCGTGGATTACCAGAAGAGGTATCACATAAAATAGTTTTGGCATTAGAATTGCCAAACGATACTGGAAAGGATCGGAATTGAAGTGTGGGACTAGTGTCCACTAATTCCTTTAGTTCGTTATCGTTGAACTGAGCGTAAGCCATTTCGTCGTAGTTAATGTTTTCTGGAATTGATATTTGCTCGACACGAGAAAGTGTGTTGGCGACTACATTATCGATTCCAGAAATGTGACGAATATCAGTCGTGAATTGACTGATAAAATCTAAATAGCGGAATTGGCGAGGACTAGCTTTGGCAGGGTTCTGCGACAAAGCGTAAATGAGTGGCTTATGATCGGTAAAGAGCGTGAAGGTTCTACCTTCAAGGAGATAACGAAAGTGTTTAATTGCAGAGTAAGCTGCAAGGAGTTCACGATCATAAGCGCTGTATTTCTGTTGCGTTTATCGAGTCGCACAGAGAAGAAACTAAGTGGTGTCCAACAGTAGTTAATTTTTTGTTGGACAACAGCGCCAATTGCTTTATCGGAAGCGTCGACCATTACAGCAAGTTGGGCAGAGTGTAAGGGGTGAGAAAGAGTTGTTGCCTCACTGAGTTGCCGCTTGCATAAGTCGAAGGCTTGAATGGCGTCTTCGGACCATTGAATGACACGTTTGTCATTCTTTTTGGAACCTTTAAGGAAATCGTCGAGGATAGCTTGATTGCCACCAGCGTGAGGAATGAATCGGCGGTAGAAGTTAATCATTCCGAGAAAACGACGGAGTTGCATAACTGTTGCACGGCTGTTTCAGGACGTTCGAAACGATTGATAGCATCGACACGTTCAGGAGTAGGTTTGATTCCAGATGAATCAATAGAATGTCCAAGAAAGTCAACGTTGGTTTTAGCAAAGTTGCATTTATCAACGTTGATAATGAGACCAGCGTCGGAAAGACGCTCAAAAACCGTCCTAAGATGTTTGAGGTGTTCCTTAAAGGTTTCAGAAGCAATAAGGAGGTCATCTATGTAGATGAAACAGAAATTTAGGTCTCGGAAAAGAGAATGCATAAACCGTTGGAAGGATTGCGCAGAGTTTCGCAATCCGAAAGTCATTCGAACGAATTCGAAGAGTCCGAACGGAGTTGAAATTGCAGTTTTTGCAATATCGCGCTCATCAATAGGAATTTGATGATATGCGCGGACAAGATCGATAGTGGAGAAAAATTTGCATCCATGAAGCTGATGCGAAAAATCCTGAATATGTGGAATAGGATTATTATCAGGAATAGTGACATTGTTAAGAGAGCGGTAGTCACCGCAAGGTCTCCACTCGCCGTTCTTCTTTTTGGCGAGGTGGAGAGGAGAGGACCAAGGGCTTTTTGACGGTCGGCAAATGCCTTGCGACAACATAATGTCGAATTCCGTCTTTGCGATGGCCAGTTTGTCAGGAGCTAATCGTCGGTACTTACAAGCGACGGGAGGACCGTGAGTCTCAATGACATGAGTCACGTTATGTTTGACCGGCTTAGCTAGGTCATGAGGAGAAGTGATACCCTTAAAATCATTAAGGATATTTCGAATATGTATATCAACCGTATCATTGTTGATGGTTGTTAGCGAGAGCGTTGGAGAAGTGGAGATTTTGGCAAGAGTGAACAAGGATGTTAGTGGATCGACGAGGCGTCGATTTTTAATATCCACTAGGAGACCATACTTGTTCAAGAAATCAGCTCCAAGAATAGGGATGGTAACATTAGTGATAACAAAGGTCTGACAGAACACACGTCTGAGACCAATGTTTAGAGTTAGAGTTTTGTTACCATATGTACTAACAGGAGTGGCGTTAGCAGCGTAGAGAGTGAAAGCTGATTTCTTCGAGAGTTTTTCCTCTGTTGTTGCGGGGAGAACTGATACTTCAGCACCTGTGTCAACCAAGAATTGTCGACGGGAGTTGATATCGAATATCAAGAGACGTAGTTTGGAGAAGCTATCATCACACGCCGCCTCATGTGATGAGCTTAAAAGTTTTTTGGAGTTGAAAATTTTGGGCAATATAATTTGCAATCGGGGTCACATTTGCGTGCGTTATCCCCGTAAGTGTGATGGTAATAACATATACCATCGAACATTTGAGTGCGCGACTTGGAACGAGGTCGTGCGGAAGATTGATTAGAGCGATTGGGGCGATTAGGCCGAAAATTGTTGTAGTCGTTTCGATCCTTGGATCTACTACGACTACGAGGGAATAGGGATGGAAACGTCGATTCCGATTCTACTCGAGAATCGACTTTTCTGTTAAAATAATCGATTATAAAGAATCGAGTTTTAATTTTCAAAGTCGATCAAGAATCGATTCTTAGTATTCGACTTTTAATTTATTTATAAATTTAGTACTATAGTCATACACAGTAATTTAGTCGTATTCGATTTTTTATTTATTTACAAATTTAGTACTATAGTCATACACAGTTGACAGTAATTTAGTCAATCCTAAGTGGTGGTGACGTGGTGTTAGACACAATAATATTTATAACCTTATATTTAATATTAAACTAATTTCTTTCTAATATTAATAATTATATTTATACACGATTATACGAAATGGCACCGAGTGATGTGTGGATTTATTATAAAAAAGTGAATAACGGCTCAAAGGTTAAATGTCATGAATGTGGTAAACACTTTAAATTTAACAATAGTAGCAACATCAACACCATGTGAGCGTTTATTTTCACATACTGGTCTGAATGCAAATCAGATTCGAAGTAGACTACCGCCTGATCATTTGAATATGCTAGTATTCTTAAGATCAGTTGCAGAAAATTTGTGGTTTTCATAAAATGATTGTTTAAATTTTTTTTCAGTTTATTTTGAATAAATGTATGAAATAATATATGAAATATACATTTGAATTTAATTCTATTAAAGCTAGTTTTTCTAACATAGAAATCGATTAAAATCGAAAGAATCGACTTTTTCAGTCGGAGAATCGATTCTTGGAATCGAAATTTATAAAATAAAAGTTGGAATCGAGAATCGACTTTTCTATAAATCTTTCCATCCCTACGAGGGAAGGGTCGAGAAGAAAATTTTTGCTGCAAGGCATTCAGCAGCTGTGCGTGTTGGGACTGCAATTCTTGATATCGCAGAGCCCAGACCTTGTCCTCACTGGAGGAAGAAGAAGGAGCGGCAGGAGAATCTACCGCACTTAGATTAGGACCAACTAGTGTGGCAAAAATTCTGTCGGCTATCTCAGCAGTCTTTGGCAAGTCAGCCTTGACTACCGCGATAGCGGTACGCACAGCCTGTGGAAATTTATCTTCCCAAATAATTTTTAACATCTTTTCTGAGACGAAACCTTGGGATTCAGCAGTTAAATCCCGAAGAAATTGTGAGGGCTATTTATCCCCAAGTTCCATACCGCTTAGCACGTTGCGCAAGCGATCAGAAGGGCTGCTTGATAAGCGGTCTAAAAGAGCCTCTTTTAGCTTATCATAAGGATTAACGGTATCTGGTTGGGAAATAATGTCTCTTACCAGCGTAGCAAGAGACGGCGTTATGACACTAAGTACATAACCATACTTGGCTTGCTGGGACTTAATGTTGCCCAGAGAGAATTGGCCCTCAAGCATGATAAACCAAAGTTCTGGTTTATCATACCAAATGGGAGGGACTTTTGGGGTAATTGCATTAATTTGGGGAGCGGATGTAGGAGAAAGTATTTCAACCGAACTTGCAGGTGGCGGTTTTAAAGAGGAAGGTGTAGATTGTGAAGCAGAGGTTTGATGGAGTTGCATTCTGGCAAATGCAGCTTCCATTCGTTCATCTAATATCTTGTCAAGCTGCTCTTGCGTTACCGTGAAGGTCTGAGCAGCTTGTTCCTGTTCAAGTTCGTTTAAATTGGGTGGGTCGCTCGCAGACACCACCGGAAAATTACATCCGTTACTTAAGCGGGCAAGGAGGACGGCAACAAGGTAGAAGAATGTTGCAGCCAATAAAAATTCCTGTGCGTGTTGGTTCACTATAACCAACCCACAGATCGCGACCGATAAAGGAACAAAAGCAACAAAAATTTCCTTGAACAATAGCATTATATAGAGATAAAAAAAAATATGTGTTCAACTCCTGATTTAAAATAAAGAAAAATTACCTGTTTCAGTTTATCGGGGTCACCAGTTTTGGTAGCTTCTAGGTGTCCAGTAGCTTCAGGTTCTTCAAGTGGCGTTGTCCGTATGATGTGGTTGTTCAGGAAATTTGACACAAATAAATTCAATTACTTTTCAGAAATATGAATGTAGAATTGCTGGCTGGAGAATTATTGGACACTGGATATCACGGTATTTTTCAGAGTTGAGGTAGCTGAACGTTGATGTAGTTGATATATTATCACGTCTTATATCTCTTGAGACGTATTTTTATGATTCCGATACAAGCGATTTTTTGTTCCTAGTCCATACCCATATCGTCGCTTTAATAATGAAACAACGTATTCGCAAAAGTGTAGTTTCGAGATAATTGGGTTTAAAGATTTTTCGATTTTCTGATTTTCATAAACTCGGCAGCACTATTGAATGAATCAAGATATTGGAAAAAAAATGTCTACCAATTAATCTTGACTAATTTCCCCACAGCATATTAAAATTTCACATTGGTACCTGCTGGCTTTTCTACCTAAAAAGAGGTGAAAAGTCAATTAGGTACCTTATACGTTATTTCATATTTCATATACGTTATTTCATTTTGTATGGAAGTACGATTAAGCCTAAAACTAATTATTATAGAACTAACGCATAATATTTTTACAATTTTTTATTTATATGAACCAGAATATCATGTAGTAATGCATGATGCGTATACAATATTTTAGATTTACCATTTCGTGTGGCGATCGTAATGTATGTAAAGTATACGACACTGATTTTACCCAAGTTATTATTCTGTAGGAATTGAAATATCGTACATGCATTTACGCTGTTTCAATATTTAACCAAATTCAAAATTGCATGTACGTTAATTAACAATATATTAATTTTCACCCCCAGTTATAAAAAAATTGAAAAATGTTAAAATGCCACTTTATAGACATCCTTATGGGGAATGCAGCGCACCCATTATATAATAACAACGTATATATGGTATACGTTATTTCATTATTAAAGCGACGATATATGAGAAATATTCGTACTTCGTAGTATCAGCAATTTAAATAAAGCAAGATGAACTAATGATATAATTTTTTACACATTGACTTGCGATAGCAACAACTGTATTTTAATATTATTACAATATATACAAATTCATAAGTTCGGTTTTAATAATACACAAATGTTAACCATCCTATATTGATACATATCCAATATATAATATAAGTATACAATGTTATAAATTATTGAATTTGAAACATTAACGAACTAGGAGTTTATTTTATTTTATATATATGTATACTAAAAATTATTAAATTAAAGATGGAGAGAAAATTTATCAATCTGACATTTCAATGAAAAATTAAAAACAAATTAATAATAATGAAAAAACGAATGACACTCCATGTTTTGATTCCAGGCAACTTTTCTTTCAAAACAGGAGTTAAACTTTTTTTAAATAAAACGAAAAGTTATCGCCACAGTTTTACGGACAGAAGAAAATAAAATATTTTATATATTATGCTTAATATTGTCAGTAATTGTCAATAATAGTTCATAAAGAAACTTAAATTATTTAATTGTGGTAAAATGAGAAATTTCATAGATAATTTTTAAAATTATTCAAGTTGTGTTTTAAATGAAATCCCATATAAATGTTATTGAATTTATTCTTTTTTCCCCCTTTTGCAACGCCAAAAGAAATTTCAATTATTTAATTGTAGCAAAATGAGGAATTTCATAGATAATTTTTATAGTTATTCAAGTTGTGTTTTGTATGAAATCCCATATAAATTTTATTGAATTTATTTTCCTTTCCCCCTTTTGCAGTGCCATTACAGCAAACACCGGAACAAAATAATCGCTCATTTTTTTTGTTCTGAAGAAAAAATATAAAAATGGCGATTTTTAGATTCAGATTTTTTTTTTATGTTAAATATCAAATATTTTATTATTAAATGAACTTTTTAAAAAGCAATTTCAGTCAAGTTCAGCAAAATTTTGCGACATTTTGACTCGACCCTTTTTAATTTGGTCTATTTTGGTCTATATTTAAAAAAATTCTACTTGAAGCCGTATTTTTCATTTATCAAAGGCTATCTATAAACCGAATATAGACCAAAATAGACCAAATTAAAAAGGGTCGAGTCAAAATGTCGCAAAATTTTGCTGAACTTGACTGAAATTGCTTTTTAAAAAGTTCATTTAATAATAAAATATTTGATATTTAACATAAAAAAAAAATCTGAATCTAAAAATCGCCATTTTTATATTTTTTCTTCAGAACAAAAAAAACTGATTCCCGATAGTCATATGCACAACGAATTTTATCTCTAAAACAAAAAATGATGCTAGTCCTAAACTTTCACAAGTTGTTAGATATAAAATAAGCTTCAATTTAGTTTAAAAAAAAAAAAAAAAAAAGGCTATGCCATCTTTTTTTCAATTACACCATTTTTTTCTTATGTTACACCGTTAAAAATTATTTCAAAAAATTAACAGTGTACATTTTTAAAAACTTTGTTCTAATACCTATTCAACGACATATCATTTATGAAAATCGATTGAGTAGTTTTTCTACAATCGCTCGTCAAAATAACAAAAATTGAGGGGCACCCTGTGAAGACCCCTGGTCGAAAAAAAAAATTCTAAGAGAACTTGTATTTTTTATTTATCAAAGACTATCTATAAACAAAAAATAATCAAAATTAAAAGGGGTCAAGTCAAAACGATGTTGAATCTTCGTGAAATTGCTCATATACACCTATTTTCAAGCGAAAGTACTGTTAGTTTTTTGTAAATAAAATGGTACTGGGCGATTTTAAATCGGTTTTCAATTTTAAATAGCTCAATATTGGTGGAGTATTTTGGTATATAATTTGTTTTTTTATCCTAACTAAATCATTAAAAAAATTAATTTAAAGTTTGATAAAAATTTTTCAATAGAAAAAAATCAAAAATATCAGAAAATAATAGAATTTTTAATTTTATTTCATAAATAATTGACTAAATTGTTTAACAATATTTGATTATTTGATTAATTCATTAAATTTAATTAATATTAATATAATATAAAGTTAATATCTTATGTGACCGGCTTGTGCTGCAATCATTTCGCGCATTCTATTAGACATTGAATTTAACAAATTGATGAAATATTGGCGCCAATCAATGCCTCTCATCATGTTGTGCGCTCTCACAATGGCATCCCAGGCCTCATCATTACTATGAAACACTTGGTGTTCACTCCTAACTTTGCCTTTGATCTCTGACCCGACGTTCTCAACAGGATTTATGTCTGGAGAGAGACTGAAAGTACAAGTTTCTACATTAATTAAATATTTAAAATTACAAGATAAAATCAATTCACCTCGGGTAATCAAACACAAAATCCCGTGTATCGCCTATATTTTCATTAATCCATTGTTTGACGATAATCATCCGGTACACACTTCAAATGCTGTCAAACAATGGATTAATGAAAATATAGGCGATACATGGGATGATCAACCGAGGTAAATTAATTTTATCTTGTAATTTTAAATATTTAATTAATGTAGAAATTTGTATTTTCAGTCTTTCTCCAGAGATAAATCCTGTTGAGAATGTCGGGTCAGAGATCAAAGCCAAAGCTAGGAGTGAACACCAAGTGCTTCATAGTAATGATGAGGTCTGGGATGCCATTGTGAGAGCGCACAACATGATGAGAGGCGTTGATTGGCGCCAATATTTCATAAATTTGTTGAATTCAATGTCTAATAGAATGCGCGAAATGATTGCAGCACAAGGCGGTCAGATAAGATATTAACTTTAAATTATATTAATATTAATTAAATTTAATGAATTAATCAAATAATTAAATATTGTTAAAGAATTTAGTCAATTATTTATGAAATAAAATTAAAAATTCTATTATTTTCTGATTTTTTTTGATTTTTTTCTATTGAAAAACTTTTATCAAACTTTAAATTAATTTTTTTTAATGATTAAGTTAGGATAAAAAAACAAATTATATACCAAAATACTCCACCAATATTGAGCTACTTAAAATTGAAAACCGATTTAAATCGGATTACCCAGTACCATTTTATTTACAAAAAAGCAACAGCACTTTCGCTTGAAAATAGGTGTATATATATATATATATATATATATATATATATATATGTATATATATATATATATATATATATATATATATATATATATATATATATATATATATATATATATATATATATATATATATATATATATATATATATATATATATATATATATATATATATATATATATATATATATATATATATATATATATATATATAAATAGATGTATATATATATATATATTAGACTGGTCGTTAAAAACTAAATTTTCCGAGACGCCCCCTAGAAAAATTCTTTGTGGTCAAAAAACCACAACGGCATTATTTTTTTTTTTTTTAAATCAAAAGAACACGTGCCGCAAAATCGTTGAAGTTGATTTTTTGAAAAATTCGTAGATATTTTCAAATATCCATGAAATATTCAGATGTCAAAAAAAATCACATAACCATTTTTGTAGGAAATTTAATTTTCTACAAAAAAAGTCCAAGTCATTTTTTCCCGAAAACGTATAGTTCTCATGATATTTTGAAAATGAACTTGTAAGTTTTCGTAATTTTTAAAAAACATAAAAAATAAAGATGACGAAAAAGTCCTAATTTTCTTCTTATGCTATAGAATGAAATGTATAAAAAAATAGTCGTTACAAAAAAAATCAAAATTAGTACTTTTTCGTCGAAATTTTCATCATTTGGTTTTACGAGTTTCGAAGAATTTCAAGTTTTATTTCAAAATATCATCAGAAATATAGGTTTTAGGAGAAAAATGACCTGGACCTTTTTTGTAGAGAATTAAATTTCCTACAAAAATGGTTATGTGATTTTTTTTGAAATCTGCATATTTTATGAGATATTAACAATTTTATCAAAAAATAAACTTCGATGATTTTGCGGCACGTGTTCTTTTGACTTAAAAAAAAAAAAATAATGCCGTTGTGGTTTTTTGACCACGAAGAATTTTTCTAGGGGGCGTCTCGCAAAATTTAGTTTTTAACGACCAGTCTAATATATATATATATATATATATATATATATATATATATATAATATATATATATATATATATATATATATATATATATATATATATATATATATATATATATATATATATATATATATATATATATATATATATATATATATATATTTATATATATATATATATGTATATATATATATATATATATATATATATATATATATATATATATATATATATATATATATATATATATATATATATATATATATATATATATATATATATATATATATATATATATATATATTAGACTGGTCGTTAAAAACTAAATTTTCCGAGACGCCCCCTAGAAAAATTCTTTGTGGTCAAAAAACCACAACGGCACTATTTTTTTTTTTTTTAAATCAAAAGAACACGTGCCGCAAAATCGTTGAAGTTGATTTTTTGAAAAATTCGTAGATTTTTTCAAATATCTCATAAAATATGCAGATGTCAAAAAAAATCATATGACCATTTTTGTAGGAAATTTAATTCTCTACAAAAAAGGTTCATGTCATTTTTTCCCGAAAACGTATAGTTCTCATGATATTTTGAAAATGAACTTGTAAGTTTTCGTAATTTTTAAAAAACATAAAAAATAAAGATGACGAAAAACTCCTAATTTTCTTCTTATGCTATAGAATGAAATGTATAAAAAAATAATCGTGACAAAAAAAATCAAAATTAGTACTTTTTCGTCGAAATTTTCATCATTTGGTTTTACGAGTTTCGAAGAATTTCAAGTTTTATTTCAAAATATCATCAGAAATATAGGTTTTAGGAAAAAAATGACTTGGACCTTTTTTGTATAGAGACTTAAATTTCCTGCAAAAATGATTAAGTGATTTTTTTTGACATCTGCATATTTTATGAGATATTAACAATTTTATCAAAAAATAAACTTCGATGATTTTGCGGCACGTGTTCTTTTCACTTAAAAAAAAAAAAATAAAGCCGTTATGGTTTTTTGACCACAAAGAATTTTTCTGGGGGGCGTCTCGGAAAATTTAGTTTTTAACGACCAGTCTAATATATATATATATATATATATATATATATATATATATATATATATATATATATATATATATATATATATATATATATATATATATATATATATATATATATATATATATATATATATATATTAGACCGTCGTGGTTTTTTGACCACAAAGAATTTTTCTAGGGGGCGTCTCGCAAAATTTAGTTTTTAACGACCAGTCTAATATATATATATATATGTATATATATATATATATATATATATATATATATATATATATATATATATATATATATATACATATATATTAGACTGGTCGTTAAAAACTAAATTTTCCGAGACGCCCCCTAGAAAAACCACAATGGCATTATTTTTTTTTTTTTAAATCAAAAGAACACGTGCCGCAAAATCGTTGAAGTTGATTTTTTGAAAAATTCGTAGATTTTTTCAAATATCTCATCAAATGTGCAGATGTCAAAAAAAATCACATAGCCATTTTTGTAGGAAATTTAATTTTCTACAAAAAAGGTTCAAGAAATTTTTTCCCGAAAACGTATAGTTCTCATGATATTTTAAAAATGAACCTGTAAGTTTTCGTAATTTTTAAAAAACATAAAAAATAAAGATGACGAAAAAGTCCTAATTTTGCTATAGAATGAAATGTATAAAAAAATATTCGTGACAAAAAAAATCAAAATTAGTACTTTTTCGTCGAAATTTTCATCATTTGGTTTTACGAGTTTCGAAGAATTTCAAGTTTTATTTCAAAATATCATCAGAAATATAGGTTTTAGGAAAAAAATGACCTGAATCTTTTTTGTAGAGAATTAAATTTCCTACAAAAATGGTTATGTGATTTTTTTTGACATCTGCATATTTTATGAGATATTAACAATTTTATCAAAAAATAAAATTCGATGATTTTGCGGCACGTGTTCTTTTGACTTAAAAAAAAAAAATAATGCTGTTGTGGTTTTTTGACCATAAAGAATTTTTCTAGGGGGCGTCTCGCAAAATTTAGTTTTTAACGACCAGTCTAATGGTGCTATTACACACAAATTAAATTCAGTTGCTATCATCAACTTTTCAGATGATAGTATTTATATTTTTTGACTATATATATATATATATATATATATATATATATATATATATATATATATATATATATATATATATATATATATATATATATATATATATATATATATATATATATATATATTTATTTTATTTATTTTATTTATTTATTTATTTATTTATTTATTACAGCCATCCATATATTAATAAATTTGGCTAATACATCAATGAGAAAAAAATTACAATAGTTACAAAAATTACAATTAAATTTACTATAAAATAAAGTTATTAAAAGCACTTAAGCTAAAAAGTCTAAAGGTTATTTACAGATCTTTTAAAAACATTTCTCGATATCATGAAATCAAAGCATTCAAAGACTTTATTAAAGATTCTTAGACAGTTGTTAATTGATTCATTAGAGCCATAATTAGTACTACTGAAATTAATTGCAAAAAATATACCACGTTGGCGAAGCTGCCGAGATGGAACAAATATATCGAAATAATACAATAAATTTGAGCAATCGATCCGACAACACAAAACATCTCTAGCAAAAATCGCACAAGCAACCTCCCTTCTCTTATACAGCGTTTTCAAAGTCAAAAGCTCTAATCGACTTGCATAAGGTTCTAAAGAAAACTGACAAGTTTTATTTGAAGGTAATCTATTCAGAGCAAAAATAAGAAACCTTTTCTGCACGCTTTCAATTCGTGTCGAATGGATAACATACAGCGGATTCCAGATTACAGAACCATATTCCAAAATTGATCTGACATATGCACAATAAAGTGTTTTGAGCGTTAATGGATCACAGAAATCTTTAGTATTACGTTTGATGAACCCTAGCATTGAATTAGCTCGTCCAATCATATAATCAAAATGATCATTAAATGAGTATGAAGCTGTGAAAATAATACCTAAATCTTTGAACTTATATACTCGTTCTAAACTATTATTGCAGAGATGATAAGTAACTAAGATAGGTGATTTGTTTTTAAAAATTGACATAATTTTACATTTAGAGATATTCAAAAACAGCTCATTTTCTACAGTCCAAATATGTAATCTATTCAAATCACTTTGGAAATTAATTGTATCAGTGATTGATTTTATAGTAATATAGGCTTTCATATCATCTGCATATAATAGAAATTTAAGAAATTTAAAACAGCGACAAACATCATTAATAAATAAAATGAAAAGCAAAGGTCCAAGATGACTACCTTGTGGTACACCAGAAGTTACTTTAAAAGTCGTAGAACAATAATTACCAATTTTGACATACTGCGTACGCTGGGATAGATACGATGAAATCCATTTAATAGGAATCATTTCACAATCAAGTTTGTCAAGCTTGAGTAATAATTTAGGGGGTTTAACCTTATCAAACGCACTGCTAAAATCAGTGTATACAACATCAACTTGCTCAAAGTTTTGCAGTGCATCCGAGATATAACGCGAGAATAACACTAAATTAGTGGTAGTTGAACGTCCAGATAAAAAACCATGTTGTTCTGGAGCAATAAACTTTTTAACATGAAATTCCAAAAAATGTTTAACTAGTTTTTCGAAAAACTTCGGCAACACTGAAATTAAAGCAATACCTCTGTATTTACTAATATCATCACGCTTACCAGATTTGAAAATTGGCCTTATGAAAGACAACTTCCATGTTTCTGGAAATATGCCGGCGGATAAGCTCTTGTTGAAAATTAACATTAGTGGACCAGCCACAGAACATGAGCAACTCTTGAATAGGATAGGAGGCAAGCCATCTGGCCCAGCACCTTTAGAGATGTCAAGTTCATTCAATCCCTCAATAATTTCATCTATGGAAAATTGCAAGTGGTTGTAAGGACTACCAGATGAGGAGCAAGTAAATAGGGAGTTCGAATCGCCATCTTCAGAGCAATACACTGTTTTAAAATAGGACGCAAATAAATTACAGATATCTTCAGGGTTTGAAGCATAAACATCATTTAAGTTCATAGTCTTAGGATAGCCATTAGTTTTTCGCTTTGAGTCGATAAATGACCAAAAATTCTTAGGATTAATTGAAATTTCTGATTCAATCTGCAACATATATGATTTATACAAAAAATTATTCAAAGTTTTAAATTCATTACGACGAATACAAAAAGTATGGTACGCAGAAGTGGTTTGGTTGTTCTTGTAAAATTTTTGAGCTTTATCACGGCGATTTCTTAGATTAATTAACTTTTTATTAAACCATGGTTCCCGATATGACTCAATACTATGACAAACAGGAACAAATTTATTTATCCCGTTTTTTAAAATTTCATCGAATTTACATACACAATCATTTACATTAAGACCGTCAAATAAAGAAAACCAATCAATGGAATTCAAGAACAAATTAAAAGAACTATAATCACCCTTAGAAAAATTAAAATACGGAAATAAATTATCAATATTTTCAACACAGTCAATAAAATTTAATTCCAATTGTAACGGTTTATGATAAATACTAGAGCAGCCCGCTAAATCCTCACATAAATAGACTGCAAGCTGATCACATGAAGAAAAAATGAGATCCAACATTCTATTTTGATTGTTAAAGATGCGATTATACTGTTTAAGTCCAAAACTAGTAAGATTATCTAAAAATTCATTAGACATTTCATTGGTTGACGTAGAAGAAAATTCGTCATCATTGACCCAAAACCATTCTATAAGTGGTAAATTAAAGTCACCAAGTACAATAATTTCATCCGATTCATCCATTAAAGTTAAAACTGTGGCAACCGAATCAATTAGTTTCATGTAAGTTTCCCGTGAACTCCTTGGAGGAATATAGGCTGCACACAAATAAATCCATTTCCGGCCACACTTGATTTTAACAGCTAGAAACTCAAGCTCGCTAGTTGACGTATACACGACAGCAGATTTGAGATTGGCTTTAATTGCAATTAAAATTCCATGACCCTTTAGTTCTTCACATATATATCTATCCCGACGAAACACTAGATAGCTTTCAGGAAAAAATTCTTCGGAGTTAAAGCTGCATGTCAGTGAGGTTTCGACTAAAGCAACAACATCAAAATTGGTATTCAAAGCGGACATATAAATTTTATCTGCCTTGGATCGAATTCCACTAGAGTTGTTGAAATGAATTTGAAGAATATTTTTACATATATGATTTAGATCTAAAATAGCATTATTATATTGACCGGCAGCATTATCATCTCTTACGACACTAGATCGCAAACGTTGTTTCGTTCCAAGTTTTTTGAAGAAGATGATATTTTAGGACTATCGATAAACTGACGAACCAAAACACCTTTAGGCCAGATGGTAGCGTTTAGTGCCAAATTAAATAAATCCTCAGTAAGACCGATCTTGAATGAAATAAAATTTAAGCGACTGAGTTCAACATTTCTCGGTGTCAATGGACGAATAGAAAATTTCTTATTATCGTCAATGTTTATCTTGCTCTTAATGTAGGATACCAAATCATCAGTTTTAGTGTTCGGATCAAGTCTGGTGACATATAGATGCTTATAGTGAATTGTTTCCACAGAGCGAATCGTCTCATTCATAGACGCAGTGCCAACTATTCCATCATATTCAGTATTTCCCTGATAAGACAGCAATTTATGTGGAGGTCGATTGATATTAATTCTTTTACTCACATGATGATCAGACTGTGAAGACAAATTAGCCTGAGACTTGTTGGAGACAATAACATTGTCATTATGTATATTTTTAGTATTGAGTGTTTTAGGCAGAATGTTATCAGTTTTAAGAAGATTTACTGCTCCGCTTACAGAATCAATATTTACAGTTTCCAAAACTGAAACCTCACAAGCATCTAAATTGTTTGGCTGGTCTTTAGACGAGGTTTGATTTTTATTCGTAACAGCTTCTTTGATAGTGTTAATGTTCATTGATAATTTTTCAGAAATTTTTTCAGAAACGTTGTCCACAACACTTGTTAACATAGACACATATTCCAGTTTTATTCCGTCGATTATTAAAGACAGCTTTTTATCCAATGTTTCTTTAAAGTTCTCAAACGAACTGTTAATCTTATCATCGAAGTGTTGAACCAACTTGCCAATCAGTGGCGTAGCAATTACACATTGTTCACAGATGAAATGATTACGTAAAATTAGCGCTAGTTTCGATGTTTTCCATTCTCTTGGGAAACCAACACAGACTCCATGATATCCCTTGGAGCACAAACCATGACATTCAACGATAGAGTCATTTTCGTTTCTGTCAAACCCTGCACAGGAAACCAAGTCACATTTAAACGTCATTGAGCAGATAAATATGTTAAATTTAATGTATTATATGTATTAAATGCTCCAGCACTGATCAAAAAGTTGATTTGTTTGAAAAAGTTTCTTATTTACAAAAAAAAACACAATGACGATTTAATAAATTACCGTTGACAGTAATGCACGTAAAATTTTTGCAATAAAATATGTTCATATAAGAAAATAACTTGATTAATTATTAATATTAACAGTAACGATTATTAAAAATATATAAATGTGTATGTTTAATGGTTATTCATTAATTTTTAAGCCACTTTTATAAGTTTAAAGCACCAAAAATTAAACAAAACTTTACAATAGACTGTTTTTATGTGATGCACTGTATTTTTGATTTTAATTGTTTTATTGCTTAATTAGTAGATTAAATTCCATATTTTGTTTGAGATAAAGTTTTTTTTTTATTATTTTAGATTTACATACGGTAAATACCTAGTTTTTTGGAAAATAAACCACAACAATATTTTATAAACTTTCTTTTTAAACTTTATAAAATGTTTTAAATATTAAAAAGACAAAAGAAATTGAGTTTTAAACAAAAAAAAAGCAACTACTAGTAATAATTATTTCAAGAAAAAAATAAAAACACGTCTTAACTCTTTAGATTTTGAATTGGAAAAAAAAGAATATATATATAAAGAATATATATATATATATATATATATATATATATATATATAAATATATATATATATATATATATATATATATATATATATATATATATATATATATATATGTATATATATATATATATATATATATATATATATATATATATATATATATATATATATATATATATATATATATATATATATATATATATATATATATATATATATATATATATATATATATATATATATATATATATATATATATATATATATATATATATATATATATATATATATATATATATATATATATATATATATATATATATATATATATATATATATATATATATATATATATATATATATATATGGGCTATTATTTTGAAAACGTACATCGAAAAAAAAACAACTATTTTTTAAAAATCTGAAATTTTGATATTTTGTTGGTATTGACGAAAGGAAAAAAGTGATTTCTGCTTTTATTTTTTGTGTACTCTGAATCGGAGTTATGCGCGGTTGAATTTTGAGGCTTTTTCACGTAGTTTTTGGTAATGGTGGCAATGTTTTGTAATAGGTGCCACAAATTTCATCCGACTTACGTATATTTTTGCAAATAAAAAGGAAAATAATTGAATAATTGAAATAAGTAAGTTTAAAATTAATAACTTTTCTCTTTTGCGCTAGGCGGCGCATAAAACCTTGGTTTACGTCAAAGCTCATATCTCAAAAAGTAGGCTTTTGTTTTTTTGTTTTTCACAAATTTTAAAGTTAACATATGCAGCTATGAAATTGAGAAATAAAAAGTCAGCAATTCAATATGGATTTTTTCTTACGATTTTTTAAAGTTTGGTATATGAAAAATTCACATGTGTTTTTTTATTAAGTTAATAATCCTGTACTAAATGTGGATCTAATAAATTAAAAATTTCATATTTTAACACCTGCAATAAATTTGAACCATTTTTTGTGTATTTCTGATTGAGAAACAGGTTTTTATTCAGAATAAGAATTGGAGATCCCTATGATCGAAGATTTTGTTATAATTTCAACATCACCAACACTAACATTAGAAAAAACCATTAAAAAATATTTTTTCTATAAACATTATAGTTTAATCAATATTATAAATAAATACATTAAAAAATTAATTTATATATTTTTTTTGCCTTTAAATTGAAATATTTATGATCATCAGAAAAAGAAAACATTTCGGCAATTATTTTATCGGGTGTAGTGTTATCCGGTAAAAAACAGTGGAATCCTTGAGTTCTTTGTTTTCTTCCAAGAACATTTCGTAGATGTCGGTGAGGGTCCATAACACCAACCGCTTTGATTTCTTAATTTTTGTTGATCCTTCTGTAATAGTAACAACATCTTTAAGGCCAGGCATTGTTCTACTAGTTTCCTCTGATAAGAAGTATGTTTGAATTTGTTTTACTATATTTTGTGACAAACTGTGCACTTGTTTGCTTTGAGGCCAACTGTAAGGACCTACTGTTTCCAACAGATCCATGGCGAATTCTACCAGTCGTCTTGATGCATTAAATTCATCCTGGATACGTTGATTTGACCAAAATTTACGTGGTAGAGTTGTCAACAAAAACACTTGTTTTGATTTACAGCTGGCATCTTTAAACTCTTTTTTAAGGTTTATAAGCCATGATGTATATTCACATTACTCGTTTGGTGATAACACTTTAACTGAATCTACTTGAAATATTCTTTGACTTATTGCCGATGTGACACTTGCAATTTTTTATAACTCCCTGTTGTAATATGATTTTGTTTGATAGGAGATTCGGCTAACCTTCCAAGAACATTGTTATTATCTTCTAAAATGTCATTAAGTAGTTCAGGAACTGGTGGAGATATAGTATCAACCGAAACTGGTGAAGGATCTAAAGATGCTGTAGGTATTTGAATATTTTCGTTCGTTGGAACATTTTCAACATCCTGATTTATAGAAATAATTTCACTATCGATAGTTTCCGAACATGAAAGCTGCTGTATAGAAAATATTAGTTGCATATGAATTTTTATTCATTTTAATAAAATAATTAAATTTACCTTATTTTTATAGATATAAGTGCGCCATGTTTCACATATAAACTGGTCATCACGCAAAGTAAAATTTAGGGTCGCAGCTTTTTGAATAACAGCTGGTGTGACCAGTTTCACATTTTTTGATGTCCGCTGATGATTTTTGAGACCGTACAAGTTACAGCACAATTTGAAAGGCATTTCTATTATTATCTTTTCTAAACGTTATGTCTTCTAAATATTTTGGAATATAATTGATTATAAGGCAATCCAATCAATATATATATAAATATATATATATATATATATATATATATATATATATATATATATATATATATATATATATATATATATATATATATATATATATATATATATATATATATATATATATATATATATATATATATATATATATATATATATATATATATATATATATATATATATATATATATATATATATATATATATGTATATATATATATATACCCTTGAAATAGTTTTGACATAGGTAGAATCAGGTAAAATTAGGTAGGTACAATTTAATATATTTTGATTGGATGCAAGTATAATTTGGTCAAAACCGTTTGTGGGCGTCATTAGAAATTTTAAATGTTAAAATTATGAGCCTCTAATGAGATTTTAATTAGTATAAAGGGGCTGAATAGACATTTTTTAAAATGAATAAACATTTTACACACCCTTTTAATAATTTAAATTCCTTTATTTTACCACTTAACTTAAATTAATTTTTAATAAGTTTTTAACCATTTAACCGCACAGAAAATGGTTCAAATTTATTGCAGGTGTTAAAATATGAAATGTTTAATTTATTAGATCCACATTTAGTACAGGATTATTAACTTAATAAAAAAACACATGTGAATTTTTCATATACCAAACTTTAAAAAATCGTAAGAAAAAATCTATATTGAATTGCTGACTTTTTATTTCTCAATTTCATAGCTGCATATGTTAACTTTAAAATTTGTGAAAAACAAAAAAAAATAAGCCTACTTTTTGAGATATGAGCTTTGAAGTAAACCAAGGTTTTACGCGCCGCCTAGCGGAAAAGAGAAAAGTTATTAATTTTAAACTTACTTATTTCATTTATTCAATTATTTTCCTTTTTACTTGCAAAAATATACGTAGATCGGATGAAATTTGTGGCACCTATTACAAAACATTGCCACCATTACCAAAAACTACGTGAAAAAGCCTCAAAATTCAACCGCGCATAACTCCGATTCAGAGTACTCAAAAAATAAAAGCAGAAATCACTTTTTTCCTTTTGTCAATGCCAACAATATATCAAAATTTCAGATTTTTTAAAAATCAAAAATTTAAAAATCAACAAAAAAATGTACGTTTTCAAAATAATAGCCCATATATATTAGGGTGCTTTTTTTGGGGCGACAATTTTTTTTCTCTGGTGCCCCACACCAATGGAAATACCTAAGAAAACGTCCTCCTAAAATATGAGCCCTCAAAATTAATGTTTAGCACTCGACCTTTGCTTTTGAATATTTTCCATACAAAATACATGTAAACTTTAGTGTTTTTAAAAAAAAATTGCAGCTCAGCGGCATTTTATACTATTTCAAAATGGAAAAACGCAACTAACTCAGAATTATCTACAAAAATGCTTATGGAGATGTAACTGTAACTTACACCGGTGACACAGTACAGATCACAAATGTAAATTTTATATGAATTTCTTGTTCTTTTGTTTTTATTTCATAAATGGCTAAAGATACAGGAATAATGTCAACAACAAAGTTGTAGTTAATTAAGTTTCCTACAAAAAACTCAAAATAACCGAATCTCTATGATTGATATTTCTCGAGATAATAAACATTTATTATTTTAGAACTTGCGGTCTTCATAAATTGACGACGAAAATCTCTTAAAACATCCATTTTAATAAAAGCTTATTATCTCGAGAAATATCAATCATA
>CAVNZG010001079.1:0-19986 GCA_963693315.1 Diogma glabrata
AATTTTGCGAGACGGCCCCTAGAAAAATTCTTTGTGGTCAAAAAACCACAACGGCATTATTTTTTTTTTTTTTTAAGTCAAAAGAACACGTGCCGCAAAATCATCGAAGTTTAGTTTTTGATAAAGTTGTTAATATCTCATAAAATATGTAGATGTCAAAAAAAATCACATAATCTTTTTTGTAGGAAATTTAATTCTCTACAAAAAAGGTCCAAGTCATTTTTTTCCTAAAACCTATATTTCTGATGATATTTTGAAATAAAACTTGAAATTCTTCGAAACTCGTAAAACCAAATGATGAAAATTTCGACGAAAAAGTACTAATTTTGATTTTTTTTGTCACGATTATTTTTTTATACATTTCATTCTATATCATAAGAAGAAAATTAGGACTTTTTCGTCATCTTTATTTCTTATGTTTTTTAAAAATTACGAAAACTTACAAGTTCATTTTCAAAATATCATGAGAACTATACGTTTTCGGGAAAAAATGACTTGGACCTTTTTTGTAGAAAATTAGATTCCCTACAAAAGTGGTTATGTGATTTTTTTTGACATCTGCATATTTTATGCGATATTTGAAAAAATCTACGAATTTTTCAAAAAATCAACTTCGACGATTTTGCGGCACGTGTTCTTTTGATTTAAAAACAAAAAAAATTGGACCGTTGTGGTTTTTTGACCACAAAGAATTTTTCTAGGGGGCGTCTCGGAAAATTTAGTTTTTAACGACCAGTCTAATATATATATATATATATATATATATATATATATATATATATATATATATATATATATATATATATATATATATATATATATATATATATATATATATATATATATATATATATATATATATATATATATATATATATATATATATATATATATATATATATATATATATATATATATATATATATATACGTATATATATATATATATATACAAATACATATATATATATATATATATATATATATATATATATATATATATATATATATATATATATATATATATATATATATATATATATATATATATATATATATATATATATATATATATATATATATATATATATATATATATATATATATATGCGGGGTCGCAGGAGGGGTCAATAATGGTGATTTCTCACGTTAGTAGTTAAAAAAATAATTTTATGGTGTTTTTTGACGCTATGAGCGAGTGTTATGAATTCATTATGCCCTCTCATAACGCTCCGGTTTTTATGGATGCGTTTATATATCGTATCCAAGACTTTATAATAACTTTATATTAAAGTGAAGCATAAAAGTCTGTTGCTTTACAATAAGAATCATTGAAAAACCTTTACGAGCTTAAAGACTAATTTATTTACAATGAAACATTTTGTTTGATGTATTAAAATCGTGCTCAAACCAATTTTGACGTTTATGTAAACACTAATTTTGTCCGACATAAAATTGATTTTTTTGCTACAATTTGGTCGTTATTTTTTTAAAGAAGTATAAAAGTTTGAGGTTTTTTATAATATAATATATTTGATGTATAGAACATACTTTGATTTGCTTAAAATTACAATCGCCAACCTCAAACATCTTCCATACCGAAAATAAAGCGGTAGAAATCGCATTCTTTATAGCAGCAATACTGTTAAATCTTTATAGCATGGTTGTTGAATACTATAGAAACCAGCTTTTCTTTTTTTATAAAAGCAAAAAACTAAAACCAAAGAATGTTATTCAAAAAATGTTATTCAAATGTTAATACAATTCCCAATTAAGTTGATAAATTAAAGTACACATAAAATATATCTATATCTCAAACAGTTCTCCAAAGTATATTTCAAAACCTTAATTTACCATACAACACCACATGACCAAGCCTCCTACTACTACAACATTATCTTAACACTATGCAAATTAAAATACGTGACATCTTAATAATACCACATGAACGATGAATATGTATTTAAATAAATTATATACAGAAAACTGTGTCAAACGAAACAGTTTTTAAATTAGAAATATATATTATTACATCACAGCATTAAAACGACAGTAATTTTATCAATAACTTAAGACATTTTATAGATTTGTATTATTAGAAAAATTAAAAGAAAAACAACAATAAATTGTACTTTGTAGTATAACGTTTTCTTGTTAATCCAAATCGAATTTTATTTCATCGATTATCTTCAATGTTAAGAAGATTGTTAATTTTTGTATATCAAAATTAAACTCTCACTCAATCCAACTACTTTAACACAATAATTAAGGATATGGTGTAAACATTTTTTCAACAATGATATTCAAATAATATTTACAAACTTTTAATGAAATTAAAAAAAATATAATGAATTTTGAGGCCATTGTGATAACATTGCAACAATAATTAATTGCGGGATACGAAAATGTGGTTTTCATGGAAGTTTGTCTTATATGATAGTTTTACTGTTTCACTATAAAATTATTTAATAGCTAGAATGATCGACTTACGCTTAAGTTATGGGAATAATTTGCTGATTAGTATCATGATTGACTAGTTGATCTAAAATAATAGAGAAACCTTGCTGATAAGCTTAGAATACTCTCTTTGAATAGATTTTAGCTGTAATAACACCTAGTCTTAAACCAAAAAATAAAAACGATCATCTCTTCCATTAACTACGTTACAATAGACAATCAATTTGAATTAATTTTTACACATCCGGCTCGAAAAATGTCAAGTTCAAACTCATCCATTAAGATTATTCAACGAAACAATTCCGATTATATTAAAAAAAAATACACAAAAAATAAACCGCAATAAATTCCATAGCCAACAGAAATGGAAAGACACAAATATTAAACTCAATTTGTCAGAAAAAAAATTGAAAGTGAAATTAATTTCGATGGTGGTATTGTTTGTAGTAGTAGTTATTTCGCTAATTAAATTTATTTTGTTTTGTACACTTTTATATTTATGGAAAAAAATTTGAATGGAAAAACAATCAATTTTAAATAATTTCAACCGGTTCATTAAAGGCTTTATGTCAGATCGTCCAGTTTATTATTAAATTCTTATATGATTAAAAATAAAACTGGATTTGAAACTAGAAATTATAAAAACTTCAACTTTAAACTGTTGAACAATAAAAAATTGTCTGTTGCGATATTCAGGCACAAATCATAGTGTTATTTTAAGAACATCTAAGATCAATTAAATATTATTTTATCAATATCACATTACAAAAAGTGTTATTGATATTAAACCAGATATATTCAAATATTTAATTTAATTGGATTTCATCCAAATTTTGCAAAAGAAACACAATAAACTCTGAATATATAAAAATTTCTATTTCATTCGATATTAAAAAAAAACTTGTCATTAATAAATTCACTCTCACTTGGAATTTATTGAAATAAAATATTTATAAAATCTTAAGCCAAGCAAAATTTCACTTTCATTATCTTCATTGCACGAACTCAACATTTCAATGTATCATGAGAAAAAGGATTCAATAAAGAAAAATTAAGTTAACTCACCTCATAAAAATTATAAAATATTTTCCTAACAACATGATAACTACTTTTCTTATTTTAACTCAAAAAAAAAAACGTTTTTCATTAGTTTTTCAATTTAAATAATAATAAATTATCCAAAATGTTAACTTTAGATTTTTCTATCACTTTTCTTAACTATCACTTTGTTTCTTTATTCAAATAAATTTTTACTTATAACAAGTAAAATTGTCATATTTAAATAAAAAATTATATCCGACAAGATACAATTCCGAAACACTTAATTTATAAAAAAAATCAAAAAAAAGCTAGAAATAATTAATTGAATTAAAATTCATAAAAAGTAACAAACGAAATCTTTGGCAACAAAAAACTATTTTTATTTAATTTTTCTAAATATCAAAATGTTAACTGCAAACTATGTTAACGTTACCATCATCATCATTCTATTGTGTTACAATGTTGTGCAATGCAATTTTTACAGTTTACTAAAAAAATTGCATGCAACATGTTCGAATGAAGTAATCACAACCGTTTACGCTAAACAATTTTATTTTATTTTTTAATCAAATGAAAATAAGCCTTTTGTCATCTAAGATTTGTTGTTATCCGTTACAATAGATACACAATTTAATTTACTTAATTACTTTTTTTAAAATTAAAATTCAAAATTTTTCACTCACAAAAAATCACTCAATTTTATTGAAACAATTGTTTATGTTAATTTTAGTTTTGTTCTTTTCAAAGAGACAGAACACTTAATAGCTTAAGTAACGTCTATCTCATTGAATACAAAAACGTATACTGACTCTGTGAAGCTTAAAGCGAATCCAACTATAGTTTTTTTAAAGTTATATATTTTGTTTTATGTTTTGTGATCAAGAGAAAGTTTTTTTCGTATTGTGAAAGGAGTCACGCGGTTTCTGTTTCCCCTTGAGGGGAGTCCATTACAATCATCATTATTAATACTGGTGTCGAATAGTTTTATATATTTTGCTTTTTGTATTGTGTGTTTTTTGATTATGGATATTATAGTCGAGTGAGTAAGGTCGGTTGAAATTGAGTTTTGTTGAATTGACTAAACTAAAAACTTGAGCCACATAAGTCAAACAACTAGAAAACCGAATTCAGTCGGCCAGTGCAGCAGATAATATAGTTAATCAAAAATTGTTTTAAAACCGAATAGTAGAACCATCCCACAAACCGAATAGTAGAACCATCTAAACCGCTCTTTTTAATCATTAGCTGATTTAATTATTGCACTATATTTCCAATTTTTCATGAAAAATAAAAGAAAAATATACGCAAGCAACGATTTGATCTGTAACTTGTTGAATGAAAACCTGTTACTAGCGTTAATTGATTGAAAGTTGCATTTTTCAAAATTAACACGATGTTGTATTGTCAGTCATCAAGCCGCGCTATAAACATTTAAGGTCTTCGATCGTTTTATAAACTGAATCATAAGAAAAAGTGGTGATTATTCCAATGGTCTGTGCTGAAATATTAAATTCATAAGAATTTTTGACCCAGAAGGAATTTGTTTTATTTATATCAAATAACATTTTTTTGCGTTGATTTTTGGGACATCGTGTGCTGTCCTCAATTGTCAATTATCTGTATTAAATTTTTAACAATTCAATTTATTTTTCCAGTTCATTTTGGCTGACTATCGGTTAATTGGAAAATCGGGCTGTTGATGGTTAGCTAGGGTTTGATGCGGAAAACACTCTGACTTAGATGAAAATTGAATACGAGTCCTACGAGCTCAAATCCGCGTGACCAAGTTAAACCACTCAACGCCAAAAGATCGTAGTAAGAGTAGTCAAGATAGTTGTGGACGAAGCTTTTATTGAATAACACCTAGAATTTAAATTCTCACCTAAAATTTAAAAACTCGTTTATTCCCCTCGCAACGGCGCTGATAAACATTTTCTTTCATATTTGGATCTACACAGTTACATGCAAAGGAAACTAGTTATTTAAAATGGCGATAATCTCTAGTATCTGTATCAATCTATCACAGTAAACCTTTAGGATTACTCTCTGTGGGCTTAATAGAGTACATCTTTTTTATCATTGGGCTCAGAAAAACATACTCAAATCACTCCAACCTGTTAGAACAACTACTATAGCTTTAAGTTTATAACTTCTTAGGAGTTGTAAAATAATTAAAATTGTGAAAAAAATAAAACCAATGATCAGATTTACAAATATATTTTATTTGAGTATTCAATAGTGAAAATTGTTATATTTTTAGTATCGTTCTTTCGCGTAAGAATAAAGTTTTTATTTTTATGATCTCACTCCTTTGGAGTCGAATTTATTTTCTTTCGTTTTATATTCAGACAAAAGAAAATTAGTACTTTTTCATATTTTTTATTTACTTTTATAACAACACTTGCGTAATTGAACAAAACCTTCAGACAAATAATTTATGTTTATTTTTAAAACGAAGGCAACATCAAATTTAAAGTAAAAATTATGGTTCTGAGCGCCTGAAACAAAATATTCATTTCGATTTTTTTTATTTTAGCTTCTGTATTTGGGATTGATATATTTTGTTTATGTTACGTGTTCTGAAAAAAAAAACGGAGTAAATGAGTGATATAAGGAGCTCTGTTTCAACTCTATATTATTGCTATATTGCAATATACAATAAAGTTTATTACTATATCGTAATACTTTTTTTCAAAACTTAAAACGTTTGCAACCTTAATCTAGAATTAATGTGCAATAATTATATATTGGTAAAAAATTTAGAGCAAGCTTCAACAAGTACTGTTTATTAAACAGTTAAACTTTTACTAATTTTTAAAGTTCTAAATTTTTTAAAAATCCCTACCACCATCCGTTAGTATTTCTTAATAATTTCAATTCTGATCGTCATTATTTTATACTGTCAATGTAAATATTTTTCCCCAAAATATTACTGAGACTATCCAATGTCCTGTAAATAAGCTTGTTTCTTTCTCTATAGAATGACTGAACTAAAATGCTTTTTTTCGATCAATCCAAATTTGACACAATATTTCACAACATCTCATTGAAAATATACTGTCCTCTCCTTGTTTGTTCAAGGAGAGGCCAGCATGGTTTGTTAACCATATTTGGTTTATATTATTCACCTAACTCTCCAGAAAGCTTTAAATTGTTTCAAGACATGTCTGATTAGACAGAAAGGTTGAACATATATGCAAAATTCTTTGTTTTTAGTGACTTTAATGATTTTATACATCGGTAAACTATTAAGTCGATTCTCAATTCAAATCTTATAAACGAGCTTGATGCCTTGTAACGTATAAAAAATTGTCAATGTGATTATAGTTTTTACAGGCACGTTATAGATAAACGTGCTTCCGCGGCAATCAAATCGATTTTACCTGCAGAAATATTGTTTTTTTTACAGTATGAGTGACAAGGTGAAGAAATATGTGTAACTGTAATTTTATTTTTGGATTCAAAATTTCATAATCGAAAAATAGTTTTAGGTAAATGTTGATGTTGATATAATTGAAAACATTTTGAACTAACGTAGGTTCACCTTCTGTAACGAAGCTATTATTCAATCTTCGTAGTTGTTATAGGGCTATTAATCCATCTTTGTAATTGGGACTCGCCCCACACGCATTAAATTTACATTAACAGAAACTTCTGTAGTTATTGTCGCGTTTTTTTTTAAACATGATTTCTTATTCGTAATCGTTTATTGCAATAGTTGTTGCTTGGATTTGTCATAAAACAGTAGCGCAATGTCCTTAAATTGGAATCGCTCTATCTCCCAAAAAAGACAACAAAATTAAATCAAGCAATAGGTTACTTCTCGTTTGCTGTATTGTCATGAACTTTTGAAGTTGTTTTTGCTTTCCTTTTTTATTAAATATAATTTCTTACAATCATTTCGTAATCATTTTTTTTTTATAATTCTCTTCCAATTTTGATACAAGTTAGTTGTACAAATTCCTTAGTGGGAACAAAAATTTAACGAAGGAAAATACCCAAGAAATAAACTTATCGTTTTTATCGTGTTGTTGTTGTTACCAACGGCCGTTACTAATGATTTGTTACCGGGAGATGGCTTTTCCTTCTTATTCGCTGATTTTCAGTTTTTGAAATCAGCTGTAATTAACTTTGACGTCTGATACAAAAAGTGCAATATCATTTTGTTCTTACATGATTGTGTTCTTTTTTTTTGGGTATGACGAAGAACCAGAACATAAAATTTGAATTAGTTAATTATGGTAGAAATTGATAGCTTTTAACCCAGTAATATGCTGGTGATATTGCATTAGAAAATTTTTCGTATTATTCGTGTTGTTTTTGTATCCGATATTATTATCAAACACCGTATAGTATAAATTATTAAAGGCTGATAGAGACCATATTGTATAAGTTATTTTATTGTTGGATTAAATTACATGTTAGCCAAATATAGTCGGAATAGTAAAAATTTTTGTAAATATGGCGTGTTTATGCTAGCTCATAAGTGATTGAAGAAAAACAAAACCAAATATAACAAAAAATTAGAAAACTTAAAAGTGAGTGCATTATTTACCGACCCGATCCAGTTATAATACCAATAATAATAGTACCAATAATACCACGGTACAAAAGGGACAGTTTAACCATTGATATTGTTTTTTTCCGGCCGAGGAATATGACGGGTTAAGGCGAATACCAGGTGTTGGATAAGCGGGAATTATTCACATCATGGGGTGAGTCATATTTTACTTTTCTTTTATTCATATGTATGAATGATTATGGGTAGTTACGTAGGTGTATGAGTGTGTGAATATGGATGTGTGGATGGGAATAGCCCTATATGTAGAACGAAATCGGCATTTGGCAATCAAAAGTTCTTGTCAAGTGATTATTTATTTTTTTTGGGATACATCAATTTTATTTTCAATATAACTTGTTATTAGCTAAATTATACAGCGTGTCCTATAACGGTAGTGTGGGTTGTAAGACTGCAACAAATAAATTATTCATGAATAATATAAACCAACCAAACATCAGAAGTTAATATAAAGTATATTGCGAGCTATAAAAAAAAATCAAATAACAAAATTTTAAGTCGATATTCTAATCAATTTTATTGTCGAATAACTAGAACTCCATTAACGGAAATACTGTTCTAAACCACTGTTACTGAAATACAAATCTGGGGTTTTATGTTTTGGTGATGGCGATACAACTTTTGATTTAACGTTGCTTTCAGAAATTCAAACTACAAAACTTGTTTCAATGTTTCCCGTTGGGTTAAGTGGTTTGTAAGTGGTTAGTGTACCCATTGTATGAAATGGAAAAGTGGTTGTGTCCTACTGTTTTATTCTTGCCCAGTCAAACGTAAGTGATCTGTCGATATGGTGGGATTTACGGTGCATTTAGAATATTTATCATATAGTTCAAACGATACAATGCCATATACAGCTGGACATGAGGATGATGGTTTTCTACGTAGCTTACGTTTATCACGGGGAGATGTTGAACCAACAGCAGATACTTGTACAGAAATACTAGTATGGCATTCACAAACAATTAACAAAACAAAAGGTTAGATCTCCAGGGATAAGCTTTGATAAGAGATCGATGGACTGTGATGACACCAGCTTACCAGCATTATTGCTTAGATTGGAAACAATGGATGTAAGTCGATTGAATATACCAGAAAAGGGAACCGCAAGAATAGCAAGTAATGGACCAACTAAAGAGTTGACTTTATGGCATAATTTTTTTTTTTTTTTTTTTTTTTTTAAGGCGTTCATGCTCCATGTAGGAGCGTTGCCAGGCTAATCAGCTTTGAATATTCACCACGGTCATTCGCAACAGCGACATAATTACCATGGCAGCCGATTTTTTTAAGGTCGTTTATTACGTCAGTCTCCCATTGTAGTCGTGGTTTTCCTCGCGGTCCACCACTCCCTCGGGTACTAACGTACATTTTTCTAATCATTCCAGACTGTGAATCGGCTCGTAGAACATGCCCAAACCAAGCAATCCTGTTAGAACGGATACAACCTATTATATCAGGACCCTCAAGAAGGTCTCTGATCTCAAAGTTATACCGGGTTCTATACTCTCCATCGTCTGTCTTAAGTGGACCAAAAATGTAGCGTAGGATCTTATGCTCAAATACAGATAAATGCGATTCGTCATTTTGTGTAAGGGTCCACGTTTGTGACCCATACATCACAACCGGTCTAATCAATGTCTTGTATAACTTGAGCTTGGTGTTAGTTGATACATACGGTGATCCAAGGAGAGGTTTAATTGAGTAGAAAGTTCGATTACCTGCAGCGATTCGAGCTTTAATATCTGTAAGTATGCTGTTGTTTGAGTCAAGCATTGATCCCAAATATTTAAAAGATTCAACTCCCTCAATTCGTTCATCGCCGCACATCAAATCTTTCTTCTCAGCCTCTCTTGAAACATTCATATGTTTGGTTTTATTGTAGTTAATTTGCAGACCAATTTTCCTAGCACCACTCTCAAGCGACTTGAAAGTCTCACTCATAACAGCTTCACTTCGGCCGAGGATGACAACATCATCAGCGTAAGCAATCATCTGTACTGAGTTTATTGACAAGATATTGTTATTAGTCGGTAGTTTCTTTTGACGGCACACATATTCCAAGGCTAGATTAAAAAGTATAGGAGAGATAGCATCACCTTGTCTTAATCCGGAGTCGACTTTAAAAAATTTTGATATTTCGTTCTCTACTCGCACACAGCATTGAGAGTTCTGTACTGTCATTTTGCATAGTGATACCAGCTAACTAGGAATTCCCATTGACACCAGAGCAGACCATAGAGTCTCTCGTTCGAGAGAGTCGTAGGCCTGCCTTAAATCAATGAAAAGTTGGTGCACAGGTATGTTGAACTCTCGACACTTTTCCAAAATCATCCTTATCGAGAAAAGTGCATCGGTAGTACCTCGGCCCCGTTGGAAACCCCACTGATATTCTCCAAACAGTTGTTCAGCAAAAGGATTGATTTTGGATAGCAAAATGTAGGAAAAGACCTTATATGCTGTGCAGAGGAGAGCGATTCCTCTGTAGTTTGCACATTGTAGGCGATTACCTTTTTTATGGATTGGTATCAGCATAGCTGTCTTGCCAATTTATAGTTCTCCTTCGTGGACCTTGTATTGCGTCCTTGTAAACACTTCAGATAGCAATCTCTTTTGTATTGAATATGGCATAATGGATAGAACAAATTGATGAACCTGGATGATGGTGCATGTTTATGTATGCGTGAGTGTATGGGGGTATGAATGAGAGCGTGATGTGTGGGTGTGTTTATGTATGCGTGAGTGTATGGGGGGGGGGTATGCATGAGAGCGTGAGGTGTGGGAGAGCGATTCCTGTGTGTGTGTGTGTGTGTGTGTGTGTGTGTGTGTGTGTGTGTGTGTGTGTGTGTGTGTGTGTGTGTATGTGTGTGTGTGTGTGTGTGTCTGTGTGTGTATGTGTGTATGTGTGAGGGTGTGCGTGTGAGAGTGTATGCAGTACGGGAGCGTGTGAATGTGTGAAAATTATGGGGTTGGACATGGTGATCTCGGTTTCTTTCACATACAAGGGTCGCTAGGGTCTACGCAGTTCACTTGTTTTTTTTCTTTATATTCGCTTATGTTATCATATGTCACGCGTACAATACGGTATTTGTGCTGAAGCAGCAGGATTCCTTTTCGTCCCCACAGACTACAGCTAGCTTGGGGCTATTAAAACAATCTCGCTAGGTACGCGGCCTGCTATGCCACTTTTTTTTAAGTTATAAGTTAGGCATGTTTAATGTTAATTATAATAAATTATTAATTAACATCTCTGAATATCCGAAGATACCATGCCAACTAGGGATTGGGATTAAGTTTGAATAAATTAAGTTTCTTTTAGAAATTTATGGACGCTCACTTGAGGATTAAAGTTTGAGGATTAAAGCTATCAGGAAAAAGCCATAAAGGTAAGGCGTTCCAGAGATAAGAGACTCTGTTGAAAAAATCACGCTAACAGGCAACAGTTCTGCACGTTTTTCTATGAACCGTAAAAGGATGGGCTATAACATTTGCTCTGGTGTTATGCAATGGGATTGCTAGTTCAGGTAAAATTGATGTAATCTCTTCAGAAGTTCGTTCATCCATAATGTATTTGTAGAAAATTGTCAGATCAGCAACATTTCGTCTGTGCTGTAAAGAATCAAGCTCATTAGTAAGAGTTGAGTTGCCAATCAGTTTAACAGCTCTGCGCTGAACAGAATCAAGGCACTTCAAACTACTATAATAAGCTCCACCCCATATGTGAGAACAGTGCTCCATGCAGGGACGTATAAATGATTTGTAAATTAAAAGAAGCTGTTCGCTATTAAAAAACTTACGACATCATCCCAAAAAGCCCAATTTTTGAACAACGTTCTTAGCTAGGTTAAAAATATGAGAATTCCATTTCAAACTATTTTCAACTTCTACTCCTAGAAGCCTAACAGATTCTTTCTCTACAAGATCTTTAGAGTCGAACTTTAAAGGAAACGGATTAGGTATGGATAATCTAGAAAAAAGACAAGCCTGTGTATTGCTCGTATTGAATTCAACACTATTAGCGAGCCCCCAATCCAAAATAGTTTTAAGGTCATGGTTTAAAGAATCTATCAAATTTGATCTACAGTTGTTAAGCGCTAACGGTGAATATAATTTAGGGTTTTCATGAGACGCATGCAGAGTGCTATCATCAGCAAAACTATGGATAGGACTAATTGTTGAATCCAACAAATCATTAATATAAAAAGGAAAGAAAGTTGGTGACAAAAAAGAACCCTGAGGAACTCCTGCATTAGTTGAAAAGACATCCGATGAAACACCATCAACATTGACCCGAAATTTCCGCTTGGAAATAAAGCTTTGTATCCAAGATATAAGTTACTCATCCAAACCATTACATCTTAATTTGCAGATAAGATTGTTGTGCCAAACTTTATCAAATGCTTTGGATATATCAAGAGCAATACCGAAAGTCTCACCATCATTTTCAAGCGACTTGTTCCTTTTCCATATTTCAGGAAAAACTACTTGCTTATTTGACAAATAAAAGAGTTTAGTGAGGATTGGTGCTAACTCCCTAGCAAAGGTTTTCAGAATAATTGGGGGAATACGATCTGGTCCAGATGCTTTTTTAGTATTAATTTGTAAAAGCATTTTCCGAACAATGTTTTTACGAAAAATTATGGGCATCATGGTGTGCAAAACTCTAGGAATTGACTAAGGTAAGAAATTGGGTTCTTTTATTGTAGAAATTTTAGAGAAATAATTTCCCAGAAGATTGGTTTTTTCTTTTGGGTCTATGACCGGCACATGTCTTTCAATTAGGGGAGGTAGAGAAGACTTACAAAAATTACCTTGGAAATCCTTAACCACTTTATAGAAATTTCGTGAACCAGTGGGAGGTTCAGCAAATTTAGATGCCTTTTTCCTATTAACAAGATTTTTTTCTGCATCTATTAGTTTTCTACATATATTTCTCACAATTCGGTACTGTTTAAGGTTTTCATTAGTTTTGTTTTGATTAAACTTTTGAAATGCCCTTTTCTTAATTTTAATTGCCTTTTTGCATTTTTTGAAAAACCATAGATCAGTCTTAGGAACGGTTATTCTATTTTTTTTGAATATAATGTGTTGTGTTATATGGTTTACAATTAGTGTCACAACAACACATAAATACCTTTTAAGACCTAGGTCTAGACCTAGGTCCCACGACAACTGGCGTTCTAAGGTCATGATGAACGGTTTTTGAACCCCTCTGCGGGTTGAAGTCACCTGAGACTAAGGATTCCGGCAAACTATTCCATTTGTATGCAGTTCGGACAAAGAAGTCTTTCTGCAATCTGCCAGTATGACAGCGTGGGATGTCGACCGTTTGACTGGTTGCGGTAGCCGATTGTCGAGTGGAACGGGGGTAAGAATAAGTTTGGGGCATGATGCTGTTGATTTTATCTGAGCACTGTTGAGGACGATATTTGTAAAAAACAACGAGGTCAGCAACAGTGCGACGATGTTGTAGGGAATCAAGTTTTGATGTCAAAGTTCGATCACCCACAATTCGTATAGCCCGCTTTTGAACAGAGTCCAACAGGGCCAAAATGAAAACAGAAGCAGCACCCCAAACTTGACAACAGTACTCCATACAGGAACGAATATAGGACTTATAAACATGGAGCAATTGGTATGGAGTGAAAATTTTTTTGCATCTATTTAGGAAGCCGAGTTTTTTAGACGCACTTTTTGCCATCGCCATTACATGATCGTTTCAGAGTAGGTCATTTGAAACTGTGATACCCAATAAACCAATGTTTTTACATTCACCTAGTGGTTCATCACACATACTGAATAAAATATCTTTGGGGAGTTCGGTCTTTGATCTGGAAACAATCAACAGCTGTGTTTTGGTAGAGTTGAAATGGACCAGGTTTTGGTCACCCCAATCGGCGACGTTTTTTAAGTCTTTATTCACGTTTATGGCAGCGTCTCTCCGGGCGGGATTAATTCGTTCGTGCATTTTCCCTTTTGAAGGAAGGGGCTCGAACGACTTGTGCAGAGTACTATCATCTGCAAAACTATTTATTGGGTTGCTGGTGAGTTTCAACAATTCGTTGATGTAAATGAAAAATAGGGTTAGGGACAATACTGAGCCTTGAGGTACACCAGCGTTAATTAGTTTAGACTCAGAAGAAAATCCGTCTAAGGAGACCGAAATGTATCGGTTGGATAGAAAGTTTTGAATCAGCTTCACAATATTGGGATGAAAACCATACGCATCGAGCTTGTGGATCAAGTTGGCATGCTAGACTCGATCGAATGCCTTGGAGATGTTTAAAACGATAATATATGTTTCACCACCTTTATCAAGTATGCTGTTCCAACAATGCACTACATAGTTTGATAGATCGGTGGTTGATCTTTTGTTTCAAAAACCGTATTGGCTTTCGGCTATTAAATGATTTACTTCCAGAAAATTTGAAGTGTGTGCATTAATATAATGCTCGTAGACTTTGGATAAGACCAATAGTAAAGCTATTGGCCTATATTTTGAGATATTGGATTTAAGTCCCTTTTTGGGGACGGGCTGGACATTGGCCAACTTCCAGCACGAAGGAAATATACCAGATTTGTTGGATTGGTCGAATATTTTAGTCAAAGTTGGTGCAAGTTCTTTAGAAGAGGTTTTTAAAATGATGGCTGGAATCTTGTCCATTCCTGAGGCTTTGTTGATGTTTAACTCCTTTAAAATCTTGGCGACTATTTTGAGTTTGAAGTGGAGTTCATTCATATTAACTCCTGAAGACTGGATTTGGGGCCTTTCTTTAGGAGTTTCCAAAACAGTGGAGTTCAGAGCAAAGCGTTCAGCGAACAAGTTAGCTTTTTTTGCGGGATCATTGACGATTAAATCACCATCAATAATAGGGGGAATAGAAAATTTTGTACCAGAAATAAAGAATTGATGCCACTGTAGAAAATCTTGTCAGAAATAGACATAGACGTAAGTTTTGAGGCTTTCGCTCTGTCAATTTCAGACTTTTCGTTTGAGATAATCTGGTTAGATATTTTGTTGGCCTTTATACAAGTAATACAAGTATTTTTGTTTGGGTTTTACAATGAAAAAAGGGACGAATTTATTGAAAGCAAATTGGATGGTTTCTGTAAAGTTTTGAGCAGAAACATTTACATTGTCAGTGTAAAAACAATGACGGTCGAAAGGAAAACCATGGAAAAATTTTGAAGACCACTTTTATCCATTTTTGAGTAGTGAAATATTTTAGGGGGTTTGGGAGCTGTAGTTTTAAGTAAATCAGTTTTGATAACTGATGAAATTAAATAATGATCAGAATTTCCGATACTACCTTTCGCGACATCGACACTCGTAATATCTGGCATTGTGGTAAGATAGAGATCTAAAAGAAAACTATTATCACCGCCATTACGGGGAGTGAAAGTTGGGCTTTTAAGAATTTGGAATAGGCCCTGAGACGCGGCAAAAATGCCAGTTTTCCACTATTGTCAACATCGTCGGTCGATTTGGAGAATTCCAACCATGATTTGTTGTGGACGTTGAAGTCACCGGTAACGATAACTTCACAACTAGGGGACTTTGCTCTAATCTCGTCCACAATTTTCGTTAGTGAATTAAAAAAGTTTTGGTTACGTTTATTGGGGGATCGGTATAAAGCTATTGTAAGAAAAGTAATTTCGGGAAGATAAATCTTTAAAACCATTGTATTAAAGCCATCACCGTATAGTTCAAAATTTGGAAAGTGTGTGTACGCAACACTCTCATGAATGTATGCGCAAACGCCCTGATGGAGTTTGAAAGCTGATTCGAGCCTATATTTGGAACTAAGGGATTCTATAAAGAGAACATTTTCAGAAACTTGTGTTTCTGTAAGGAGTAGAATGTTCGATTTGTCGTGCTCAAGATAATGTTGCACGTGGTCATGGTAAGCGTTCAATCCGCAGATGTTTTGAACCTGTATTTTAAATTGTTTTATTGATTCATATGTGTGTTGTCCCTGCAAATTCCGTGGACGTGCCGCTTTATGGGCGGGTGAATTGCGCAAATTTGCTTTACCACTTGCAGACTTATTTTTTCTTGGTTGTACTGCCATATATATATATATATATATATATATATATATATATATATATATATATATATATATATATATATATATATATATATATATATATATATATATATATATATATATATATATATATATATATATATATATATATATATATATATATCGTCGCTTTAATAATGAAACAACGTATGCTATTTATACGTTGTTTTTATATAATAGGTGCGCTGCATTCCCCATATGGGTATCTTTGAATTGGTGTTTTTACATTTTCGAATTATTTTATGACTGGGGGTAAGAATTAATAAATTATAAATTAACGTCCATGCAAATGCTTGCGCACATCAAACTTTAAACTCAAATATCTCGAAACTACACTTTTGCGTATACGTTATTTCATTATTAAAGCGACGATATATATTAGGGTGTCCCTTAAATTTCAAATTTCTAAAGGCTCGAGGGCCATTATTTTAATTGGTGCCTTATACTCTTAAATAAGTCGTATGAAAAATTCAGCTCGATATGTCAATTTCTGACTGTGCCACAAGTCTTTTAATGTTTTTCATATTCGTAATTTATTTTTTAAATAAATACTTTAGCGAATTATACACTTAAAAATGCTAATTTTCTGATTAGTTTTGTTTGATGGCTCTTAATTTTAGTTATTATAACACTCAAAAACTTTTAGGGCCGGTTGTACAATTGCAGGTCAGCCGAGGTTTTGGAGCGGAAATTATGCTATACCTGATGCGAGTTGAACAATTGCGGTTTAGTCGCGAGTATGAGCTTAAGCCAGGGTTCAAGTTGAGCGCCCAATTTTGTTGGTTCAAGTGTAGTTCAAGAAACTAACCTAACTTGTAACCTAACCTAAGGTCCAATCGGGTTCTACTAAGCTTTAGCTAAACTGCTATTGTACAACCGGCCCTTAATGTTTCCTAAGAATGATAGGCTGGTACAATAGAAAAGTCTAGCCGTTCATCACTCGTTTAATCTTGGCTGTTATCTTTGTTATTATTCATGGCAGCGACAACTTATTAAATACTTGATAAAAGAAATGACTATTTGTGTATTTTAACGTACTTTATGGGATCCGATAATAATATATAATAAAAATATAACAACATAGTTATGTATACTAATAATATATATCCACACCAAAGTGATGGACTGCATAAACACTTTACGCGTTTAAACATGCACAAAATTGCTGTAGATCAATACAACGCGCAACGTTCAAGTTAATATCTAGTGTAAAAAGTATTTTACGTATGATTTTAGAGGCGTTTTAAGTTATTTTTATAGTAAAGGTGTTTAATATGGACTGTAATAAAAAGGATTCTACAAAATATAGAAAAAAGTGTCTACGACAAAATGTGTACTTAATAGAATATGTTGAAGATAACTTGAGAGGAGCTAGATTACCATCTAATTTACAAGTATTGCGTTTTTTGATTCACAATATGAGATTGAAGCCTGTTAAAAGTTCAGCATTAAAAGCATTTTTGAACAAGGCTCAAGCTATCACGGAGGTTTGGAGTAAAGGACGGATCCCAACTGTTGCCAAAAAACATATTAATAATAAACTTAAAAGTATTTGGAGATCTTTGCAAAAACCAGCAAAAAGACGAGATGTTACACAAATCTCTCGTGAAAATCGTTTCATATCACGAGTCATCTACAATCTGAAGATACTCATGTTTAGAAATCAAGTGGCATTATCAAAAAGAGAGGCGGCTGGTGTCTTCATTGTTCTTTTATGTGTAAAGTATTGGTTTAATTCAACCAATGCAATCAACGCTCCTAAGAACGATTTTCAACTTATGAATGATTTAATCTTATACAAAAATATCAATAAAATAATTTCCGATGTGGCAATTAAAAAATTTAAAGATCATCTATGGTATTTGACAGAAGAACTGGCTGGTTTGGCAATTTTAGATAATGATGTGACAATTTCAAAAAAGAAAAAAATGGTTGAAAAAATTATTCCAAAAGAAAAATCAAATAACTCAGTTTTTTCATTTAAAGGTCGCCAGGGTTCTGGTCTTCAACGATTGTCTCTAACAGCAAATGATATCAATAATTGGCCTCAACAAACATTAAGTAGCTTTGTATCATCTAATACAATTAAAGTTTTCGATAGGTTCGGACTGAAACATAATTTTCTAAATATTGATCCGATACTTTGGAATGAACAGAAAGACTATCAAATAGCACAACAATTATATTCTTGTTTACAAGTTACAAATGATGTTGCTGAGTGAGGTGTGGCTTTAACCCAGGAGTACTTAGGAAGAGTAAAATCAGATGAAAATTTACAAAACTTGTTACTTGTAGCAAAAAGCACACGTAGACAGTATGGAAAATGCACTAAAGAAAGCTTAGCCGAGTAGTTTTGTAAAAATTCGATTTTCACTTTTAATTAACAAACAAATATGATTAACAAGTTTAGAAAAACTATTTCCTTGAAACAGAAACGTTTTTGTAAGATTTATATTTTTATTTTTTACTGTTTAAATTTAAATTTTAAATTTTTTTTAAGATGAATAGTTATTTAACAAAATAAAATGTTTACAATTTTTTTATTTAATTTTTGCAAGTCTTGTGGCACAGTGAAATATTGTCCGATTGAGCTCAAATTTTACATAATTACTTCTTTTTACTAATAGCACCAATTAAAATAACGGCCTGAAAGATCAAATAAAAATTACAAATTACACTAATATAAGGGACACCCTAATATATATATATATATATATATATATATATATATATATATATATATATATATATATATATATATATATATATATATATATATATATATATATATATATATATATATATATATATATATATATATATATATATATATATATATATGTATATATATATATTTACATATATATATATATATATATATATATATATATATATATATATATATATATATATATATATATATATATATATATATATATATATATATATATATATATATATATATATATATATATATATATATATATATATATATATATATATATATATATATATATATATATGTATATATATATATATATATATATATATATATATATATATATATATATATATATATATATATATATATATATATATATATATATATATATATATATATATATATATATATATATATATATATATATATATATATATATATATATATATATATATATATATATATATATTAGGTTTATTTTATTTCTTTATGTTTTCTTTTAAAATGCATAACTAAGTAAAAAATCTTATCATACAATGAAATATGACATTTGCCAATATTTCATGATAAGATGAAGAAACAATAACAAAATAATAAGTGAAAAACAAATTGTGAGAAATTTGCAGAAAACAAAATTAAACTAATTGCCAATAATCCTGCTGATGAAACGCACCCCAGATGCACCACCCACCACCTCAATTGAGGCACAAAGCTAACACAGAATTATGTGTTAGTCTGATTCCTTGGAAGGGCTAACGAGCGGTACCATTACGGTACGCGGCCCAGCTAAGACTGCGAGTGCCACCGTTGACTAATTAAAGTTCGTCCGCCAGCACCCTAAGATATCATCTTGGCCAATGATATCTCCTGCCATTGCCAGTGGTATGTGATATCTCACGCTAACTCATATGTCAATAGCATATTGTATGTCAATGGCATGGGAATAAATTTTCGCATACCCTCAAGAATAGCCTTCGAAAAATTTAACGCAGCTATATTAGGGTTTTGGCCGGTAAGACAATTACGTTTCCAGGAAAACCGCTTAAAAAAACTCTAAGACCTTGCCAATTCGCAGCTTTATATTCCCAAACAAGACGAGGATTA
>CAVNZG010001080.1:0-17000 GCA_963693315.1 Diogma glabrata
CAACTTCCAGCACGAGGGAAATATACCAGATTTGTAGAATTGGTAGAATATTTTAGTTAAAGTTGGTGCATGTTCTTTGGAAAAGGTTTTTAAAATAATGGGGGGAATATTGTCCATTCCTGAGGCTTTGTTGATATTTAACCCCTTTAAAAGTTTAGCGACTATTTTGGGTTTGAAGTGATGTTCATTCATATTAACTCCTGAAGACTGGATTTGAGGTATTTCTTTAGGAGTTTCCAAAACAGTGGAGTTCAGAGCAAAGCGTTCAGCGAACAAGTTAGCTTTTCTTGCGGGATCATTAACGATTAAATCACCATCAATAATAGGGAGAATAGAAAATTTTGTACCAGAATTTAAAGAATTAATGGCACTGTAGAATTTCTTGTCAGAAATAGACATAGACGTAAGTTTTGAAGCAAGCTTTCGTTCTGTCAATTTCAGACTTTTCGTTTGAGATAATATGGTTAGATATTTTGTTGGCCCTTAGATATTGGGATCGATTAGTGGGAGTTTTGTTATGAATCCCAATATTAAATGATCTACGTTTGTTTCTAAGTGCCGTTTTGGCCGCTTTCGAATACAAGTATTTTTGTTTGGGTTTTACTATGGAGAAAGGGACGAATTTATTGATAGCAAATTGGATGGTTTCTGTAAAGTTTTGAGCAGAAACATTTACATTGTCAGTGTAAAAACAATGACGGTCGAAAGGGAAACCATGGAAAAATTTTGAAGACCACTTTTATCCATTTTTGAGTAGTGAAATATTTTACGGGGTTTGGGAGCTGTAGTTTTAAGTAAATCAGTTTTGATAACTGATGAGATTAAATAATGATCAGAATTTCCAATACTACCTTTCGCGACATCGACACTCGTAATATCTGGCATTGTGGTAAGATAGAGATCTAAAAGAAAACTATTATCACCGCCATTACGGGGAGTGAATGTCGGGCTTTTAACAATTTGGAATAGGCCCTGAGACGCGGCAAAAATGTCTGCCAGTTTTCCACTATTGTCAACATCGTCCGGTCGATTTGGAGAATTCCAACCATGATTTGTTGTGGACGTTGAAGTCACCGGTAACGATAACTTCACAATTAGGGGACTTTGCTCTAATCTCGTCCATAATTTTTGTCAGTATATTAAAAAAGTTTGGGTTACGTTTGTTGGGGGACCGGTATAAAGCTATTGTAAAAAAGTCATTTCTGGAAGACAAATCTTTAAAACCATTGTATTGAAGCCGTGTAGTTCAAAATTTGGAAAGAGCGTGTACGCAACACTCTCAGGAATGAGTGCGCATACGCCCTGATGGAGTTTGAAAGCTGATTCGAGCCTATATTTGGAATTAAGCGATTCTATAAAGAAGAAAAGGTTTATTTTATTTTTATATAACCTGAAACAATTTCATTTGTAAATCAAAATTATATGTATTGGAATTTAACACATCATGATGTTTCAAATTTTATAATCTTCACCAAGTACGTTCTTGGTTTGGAATTGTATGTAATACATGTTTCTAAAATTAAGTAAAGACTTAATACTTGTAACTTGATACTTGATAATATCGATTATTTCGATTTAAAGCTCACAATTATGAGACGGAAATCGCATAAATTCTATACAAAGAAGCATAGCTTATGTATGACTAAATATGGATGGCAATCATGATAAATAAACTGATTAAAATGGTGACACTTAGCCGATAGTGATTTGCAGACGGCAACAATGCGCATTAATACCAATGAATTTACTTAGTTTTCCGCAGGAACATTTGTAAAATTTTAAATTGTTGATCTTTGGGTGTGACAACTACGCGTACTTTATTTCCTGCTATTGGCATATGAGTTATCTTGAGATATCGTATACCACTGGCAATAGCAGCGCAATAGTTGCTTGTAGTGATGTGAAAGTCTTTAATACAATCGTATAATACCCGGTATTATACGTAAAATACCGTATTGTCCAAAACGTTGTAAAATACATGGTATTTTACTATAAAAAATATTTTTTATTCTGACGGCTATACCAAGATTGTTCTAATCAGGGCTGGAAACCGGTTTTTGAAAACCAAAACCAAAACCGCAAAATCAGAAAACCACACCAAATCAGAAAAACCAAAACCGAAACCATTACCACATTCTAAAAATGATCAAAACCGGAACCAAAACTAAAACCACGTTTTAAAAATTATCAAAACCAAAACCATAACCGAAACCAAATTTTAAAAATCATCAAACCAAAACCGAACCAAAAACCAAATTTTAAAATAAACGAAACCAAAATCAAATCTAAAAATTTAGTCAAGCTCAATAATATTGTTAAAAAATTAAGACAACAATAAAATGCAACAACAAATGCTGCCGTGCTAAACACAGAGGTGGTAATTTACTTTTTTGTCAAAAATCAGTTACGAATCTAACATGATATAAAAATAGTCGATGTATATTTTTTTCATATAATTAAAACATTTATTTTCTTTTTTCATTTAAATTTACTTGCAATTACTATTGCAATTAGCTGTATCCATCAATTCCTAAGCTATTTCAGTCGTAACTTTACTGTCTTACAGTTATTATACTGTCTTTCAATAAATTTCCAACTCAAAATAGCAATTCAACATTTGAATTGCAATGAATAAAAATATGGAGGGGCTGAAATCTCACAGCTCTGAGATATCAAGACTTCGGTCTGGGTTAAGGATTTTGATAAAGTTTTCGGCAAAAAATTTTTATGAGGACAGGGTTTTTAGTTTTCGGCAGCGATGTATATCAAACATAACTCTTTGTTAAAGTACAAGTATTTTTTTTTAACTCTGTTTAGCAATTTATTACAGAACTAACACGAAACATCAATACGTTGCCGTTAAATTACAACAGATCATAAATTAACATAATTTAGTGAAAAGATGATACACTCAGCAAACTACTCAAAAACCTCTCCATTTAGCGTTTTGAGAAAATATTACAAAATCAAAAGTTCATATTTCTATCAAAATACCAAAAATATTGTAAACATTAAATAAAATCAAACTTTTTCAAAATTCCAAAAATATTCCAAAAATTAGAATAAAATCAAATATTTAAACATTTTCTAAATTCCAATAATATTCCAAAAATTCTTAAAAATTCAAACTTTTCCAAAATTCTAAAAATATTGCGAAAATCATTACCAAATCTAAAATTGAAACTTTTTCAAAATTCCAAAAATTATAATAAAATCAAAAATTTAAAATTTTTCAAAATTCTAAAAATATTCCAAAAATTCTTACAAAATCAAAAATTAAACTTTTTCCAAAAATCTAAAAATATTGCAAAAATTATTACAAAATCAAATATACAAACTTTTTCAAAATTCCAAAAATATTTTAAAAACTATAACAAATTAAAATATTTCCATGTCTAATTTCATTTTCAATTACATTTACGTCATAATAACAGCTACATTTTTTTTCCCAAAAATTGGCTAAAAAATAAATAAAATCGTTTTGACACACTTGACAACATTTTTTTGACAAACTTATAATGCCATAATTCTCAATAATAATAGTAAAATTTCATATCAAACAAACAATTAATTTTATTTTTTTCCAAAAAATTGCGTAAAAAAATAAATAAAAATCTTTCTTTTGACACACTTGACAACATTTTTTTGACAAACTACTAGTGCAATAATCTAGATTTTGGTCTCACATACCAATCCCGACCATCAAGATTTCTACAAATTCAATGTTCCTACTCGTAATCACTTAAAATGAACGTTTTTTAAGCAAAAATTATGCAAATTTCCTTGTTTTGACACATTTGACGATTTTTTGACACACTTCCGGTACAGTTATCGAACACATCGTCCTTTTGGCTCTTTCCATTGAGTAAACCTATTTTCAGAAAAAAAAATTTTGAAATCCGTCCAGCGGTTTTCTAGATCTCGTAGGTTGTGAAGGCCGGCCGCCCGACAGACAGACATACATTTTTTTTTTTGCTTTTTTAGAATCAGTAGGTCCTAAAACGTCGAGAAATGCAAAAAAAAAGTGGGGGTAAGAATTTCACTTTGAGCTCATGAATGGAATACTTAAGTCTTTCAGACCGAAGAAATTATCAAACAAAATACAAAGAATCGTTTTAGTCGTTGATTTAAAATTCTCTTTTTAAGAAGATAATCTTAAATCATACTCTTATATCCAAATCTCAAATCAGCTGTTTTTGCTTTTGTAAAATTATTTTTCCAAAATTCCTCTTTCAAACATTTTCGTTTATATCATACGGTAGATATATATATGTGAAAACTACATCAGTATCCACACCCTCAATCTTGACCGTCACTTTAATAGCAACGGCATCTTTGCCTCTGCATTGGGGTATAAGTTTGGAACGAACGGGGGTTTTCCGTAACTGTACCGACAAACACCCTGCCCTGTTTACAATTCAGGCCAAGTATACGACTTTTATTCACCCATGGCTCCTGAATCAGGACTACATTCGTATGTAATTAGAGTCAGATGATTATATAGGTCTTATTAGCATTCGTTTAAAGAATATATATGAGCAATTTCACGGAGATTCAACAACGTTTTGAGTTGACCCCTTTTAATTTTGATTATTTTTTGTTTATAGATAGTCTTTGATAAATAAAAAATACAAGTTCTCTTAGAATTTTTTTTTTCGACCAGGGGTCTTCACAGGGTGCCCCTCAATTTTTTGTTATTTTGTGATGTGACTGCATTTTGACGAGCGATTGTAGAAAAACTACTGAATCGGTTTTCATAAATGATATGTCGTTGAATAGGTATTAGAACAAAGTTTTTAAAAATGTACACTGTTAATTTTTTGAAATAATTTTTAACGGTGTAACATAAGAAAAAAACGGTGTAATTGAAAAAAAGATGGCATAGCCTCTTTTTTTTTTTTTTTTTTTTAATTTAAATTGAAGCTTATTTTATATCTAACCACTTGTGAAAGTTGAGGACACGCGTTATTTTTTGTTTTAAAGATAAAATTCGTTGTGCATATGACTGTCGGGAATCAGTTTTTTTTGTTCTGAAGGAAAATTATAAAAATGGCGTTATAAACTAAGAGATATTTTTTTTATGTTAAATATCAAATATTTTATTATTAGATGAACTTTTTAAAATATTATAAAAATTATATATGTAGTACAATAAATAAAATAAATACAATTGTTATAAATGATTTACTTATTTTACAAACAGAAGTTTCTTTTGAATAGGAAAGCACTTCTGCAATTATTTTCTTTGTATTAGATGGCATAAAAAATGAAATGTTTATTTATCACTTTTAGTAATCACTTGTCACTCTTATAAAAAATAATTTGACAGTCTTGACTGCAAACAAAAAAGCCGTATAAACAACTAAATCTATTTAGGAACTTTTGACTGGAGAAGTATTATGTTCGTATTATGTTATTATGGAATCATAAAGTAAAAGATTGTTTTTCAACATTAAATTACAAATATTTTATTATTGAATAAACTTTTTAAAATATCATACAAATTATATATGTGAAAATAAATATAGTTATTAAAAATTATTTACTTATTTTACATTCAAAAGTTTCTTTTGAGTTGGAAAACATTTTTGCATTTATTGTCTTAGTATCTACTGGTACAAAAGAATGAAATTTTTGAGTTCCACTTATAGTAATCGCATTTTTAAATCGATTTTGTAATTTTTCTTTTGTTAATTGATATTCATTTTTATCGGCGTATCCAAAGTTCATGGTAGATTCCCATTTTAAAGCCCATTCGAAAAGTTTTTTTGGTGTATTAATAATATTATCTTCGCTCGCCATACTATAACGGTATGCAGCACGCTTCAGTGTACCACCAATTCCATCACAAGGTCCCTTTCCATGGCTGGTAGCATGAAAATGCCATTCAGCGTCAACCTTAAATTAACTAATTAACTTATGCCACCATAAAGAAGACTTTAAGGTTGACGCTGAATGGCATTTTCATGCTACCAGCCATGGAAAGGGACCTTGTGATGGAATTGGTGGTACACTGAAGCGTGCTGCACACCGTTATAGTATGGCGAGCGAAGATAATATTATTGATACACCAAAAAAACTTTTCGAATGGGCTTTAAAATGGGAATCTACCATGAACTTTGGATACGCCGATAAAAATGAATATCAATTAACAAAAGAAAAATTACAAAATCGATATAAAAATGCGATTACTATAAGTGGAACTCAAAAATTTCATTCTTTTGTACCAGTAGATACTAAGACAATAAATGCAAAAATGTTTTCCAACTCAAAAGAAACTTTTGAATGTAAAATAAGTAAATAATTTTTAATAACTATATTTATTTTCACATATATAATTTGTATGATATTTTAAAAAGTTTATTCAATAATAAAATATTTGTAATTTAATGTTGAAAAACAATCTTTTACTTTATGATTCCATAATAACATAATACGAACATAATACTTCTCCAGTCAAAAGTTCCTAAATAGATTTAGTTGTTTATACGGCTTTTTTGTTTGCAGTCAAGACTGTCAAATTATTTTTTATAAGAGTGACAAGTGATTACTAAAAGTGATAAATAAACATTTCATTGTTTATGCCATCTAATACAAAGAAAATAATTGCAGAAGTGCTTTCCTATTCAAAAGAAACTTCTGTTTGTAAAATAAGTAAATCATTTTTAACAATTGTATTTATTTTATTTATTGTACTACATATATAATTTTTATAATATTTTAAAAAGTTCATCTAATAATAAAATATTTGATATTTAACATAAAAAAATATCTCTTAGTTTATAACGCCATTTTTATAATTTTCCTTCAGAACAAAAAAAACTGATTCCCGACAGTCATATGCACAACGAATTTTATCTTTAAAACAAAAAATAACGCGTGTCCTCAACTTTCACAAGTGGTTAGATATAAAATAAGCTTCAATTTAAATTAAAAAAAAAAAAAAAAAAAAGAGGCTATGCCATCTTTTTTTCAATTACACCGTTTTTTTCTTATGTTACACCGTTAAAAATTATTTCAAAAAATTAACAGTGTACATTTTTAAAAACTTTGTTCTAATACCTATTCAACGACATATCATTTATGAAAATCGATTCAGTAGTTTTTCTACAATCGCTCGTCAAAATGCAGTCACATCACAAAATAACAAAAAATTGAGGGGCACCCTGTGAAGACCCCTGGTCGAAAAAAAAAATTCTAAGAGAACTTGTATTTTTTATTTATCAAAGACTATCTATAAACAAAAAATAACCAAAATTAAAAGGGGTCAAGTCAAAATTTCCCAAAAATTTGCTGAACTTGCGTGAAATTGCTCATATAGATAAAAATGACGATAAAATATCCAAATTCAGATATTTAGAAAACAATGAATTTTTGTTTTTTTTTAAATAAAAAGTGTTGTTATTGGGTTTACAATATGTGTAACAACAACACATAAATACCTTTTAAGACGTATGTCCCACAACAACTTGCGCTTTAAGGTGTTGATGAACGTTTTTTTTTAAACCTCTGTGGATTGAAACCACCTGAGACTATGGATTTCCCCAAACTGTTCCATTTGTATGCAGTTCGGACAAAGAAGTCTTTCTGAGATCTCCCAGTATGACAACGCGGACAGATGTAATTAAAAATAAGGATGGAAGTCAATTTTGGTTGTTATACCATTCACATGTTATCTCAGCTATTACACTTTTGTACATAATACAAAAAAAATTTTTATAATACAAAAAAAAATAAAATACAGTATTTTAACATCTCTAGTTGCGTGGAATGCTGATAGATGTGAAACCCAGAGTAATTTTAATGATTTTAATTTAAACATTCTGAAATTTTAATTTGCACTGCTACAATAATTGGAAGATACAAAAAACAGCTATTTCACAGATTTAAGTTTTCACTTCTGTCGGCAGTCCTCAACACTTCCCTCTTTTTTTTTATAGTTCGGTTAATCACTTAGGTTATAGACCTCTAATGCTTTATGCACGTATTAACGATAGGAAAGGAAAGTTAAAAGGTTAGTTTTTAAGGACTTGGGATAGGACTGGAGCGATAGTGTTGATGTACTGCTGATTTAAAAGCTTTGGGAATGTATGTAGCGGGGAAATCATTTTTTGGTAATCGATTCCACCAGTATACGGAACGTGAAAGGAAGGAGTTATTACAGCTAGATGTTCTCACATATTGGACCTCTAAGGCATGTTTATGGGAATGCACCGATTGTCTAGTGGTTCGTGGATATCTACTCAATGGTGGCATTAAATTATTAGCTTCTTTAGAGCATGTAACGAAGTAGTCTGGTGATCAACGAAGCAGTCGTGTAATTCCCTTGATTTAGAAACGCACTACTTTCTCACACGCATTAAATTTTCATTAACGAAAACCCCTGTAGCTATTAATGCCTTATTTTTTTAACATAATTTCTTGCAATCTTTAGTATTCAATAATTTTTTTTTATGTAGTTTCCAATCTTAAATACCCGTTGGTTGTAAGAATTCTTTGGTAGGTACAATTTTTTTTTTTTAATTCTAGGTTAGGCATGTTTAGTGTTAATTAAAATAAATTATTAATTAACGTCTCTGAATATCCGAAGATACCATGCCAACTAGGGATTGAGATTAAGTATTGAATAAATTAAGTTTCTTTTAAAAATTTATGGACGCTAACTTTAAAATTTTGGAGATTAAAGCTATCAGGAAAAACCCATGAAGGTAACGCATTCCAGAGATAAGAGACTCTGTTAAAAAAATCACGCTGGAAGGCTACAGTTCTGCATCTTTTTATATGAACCGTAAAAGGATGGGCTACAACATTTGCTCTGGTGTTACGCAATGGGATTGATACTTCAGGTAAAATTGATTTAATCTCTTCAGAAGTTCGTTCATCCATAATGTATATGTTGAAATTGTTAAATCAGTAACATTTCGTCTGTGCTGTAAAGAATCAAGCTCATTAGTAAGAGTTGAGTTGCCAATCAGTTTAACTGCTCTGCGCTGAACAGAATCAAGACACTTCAAACTACTATAATAAGCTCCACCCCATATGTGAGAACAGTACTCCATGCAGGGACGTATGAATGATTTGTAAATTAAAAGAAGCTGTTTGCTATTAAAAAACTTACGACATCGTCCCAAAAAGCCCAATTTTTGAACAGCGCTCTTAGCTAGGTTAAAAATATGATAATTCCATTTCAAATCATTTTCAACTTCTACTCCTAGAAGCCTAATAGATTCTTTCACTACAAGATCTTTCGAGTCGAACTTTACTGGAAACGGATTAGGTGTGGATAATCTAGAAAAATGACAAGCCTGTGTTTTGCTCGTATTGAATTCAACACTATTAGCGAGCCCCCAATCCAAAATAGTTTTAAGGTCATGGCTTAAAGAATCTATCAAATTTGATCTACAGTTGTTAAGCGCTAACATTGAATATAATTTAGGGTTTTCATGAGACGCATGAAGAGTGCTATCATCAGCAAAACTATGAATGGGACTAACTGTAGAATTCAACAAATCATTAATATAAATAAGAAAGAGAGTTGGTGACAAAGCAGAACCCTGAGGAACTCCTGCATTAGTTGAAAAGACGTCCCATGAAACACCATCAACATTGACCCGAAATTTCCGCTCGGAAATAAAGCTTTGTATCCAAGATATAAGTTGCTCATCCAAACCATTACATTTTAATTTGCAAATAAGATTGTTGTGCCAAACTTTATCAAATGCTTTGGATATATCAAGAGCAATACCGAAAGTCTCACCATGATTTTCAAGCGATTTGTTCCACACATGAGTGACAAAAGAAAGTAAATCTCCCGTTGCTCTTCCTTTTCGAAACCCGCATTGTCTTTCATTAAGTAGTTTGGAAGACTCTAAGAAGCTCATTATATTAAAATTAATATATTTCTCAAAAATTTTAGAAACAACTGATAAAATTGAAATAGGTCTGTAATTTGTTCGATTAGTCTTATTACCCTTTTTTGGAAACGGTTGTATGCTTGCAACTTTCCATATTTCAGGAAAAACTCCTTTTAAATAAAACGAAAAACACAAAATTTCCCACAATCGTTTCGTAATAAATATTTCTGTTTATAATTCCCTTTCAAATTTTAGTACAGGTTAATAGTGAAGACTCTTTAAGTAGGTACACATATTTAACGAAAGAGAATGTCCAATAAACAAACTTATCGTGTTTATCGATTTGCGGTAATGTAGAAGCGGCGTGACTTTAACTATAAATACGTGGTTGAAGACATAGAGGTTCTCTTAGTCGTGTATTAGCTTCAGTTATCGAATTGGAAATTGTGACAGAAAGATAGATGGTTGTTGTCATCCGATGAAGATTAACAGTAAAATTAATTTCCAAGCACTTAATGCTGATAGATGATATATATTCTGATCTTGTTTTTTTTTGGATGTTAAGACCTTCTAACAGTGTGGTGATATCCCCAGTTTGGTTTTTTTGATTAATGTTAAATAAAATTATACATAATTTTTGTAAGTGAAGTAAGTAGAAAAAAAAATTTTTTTGATCGTATTAGAACAGTATTAGAACAATTTAGTGAAAAATTATTTAATGGAATTCGAGTAGTTTTATTTGAAACGCTATGCAAAAGAAACCAAAATAAAATATCGTTATCTGTAAATTATTTAAAGCCGAAAAAAAAAATTCCATTCAATGGTTTTATAAATGGCGGTCATACGTCAATGTAAAAATAAGGAAAATTAAGATTTGTTTTGGATGTTTTTGTAAACGAGGCGAGTAATGAAAGACAAGTAGTGTTTCTGCCGAAAAATTAGTGAAAAATTACTGCGTGAATTAAAAGTATTTATTAAAACATTCAATATTCTAATTAATAAGAAAATTTATTTATTCTGTTATATAAACATGAACCCATGTATCTGTTATTTATATGTTTTATATGACTGTAACAAAAAAAAACAAGTTAAATTAAAATTCAATAAAACCAGAAAAAAAATAATTGTTGATATACCTATATATATTGCAAATTAATTGGTGCGGCAGTCGAATGTGTTTTGTGATCAACCTTCGAATCAACAGTTTTCGTGCATATCCAGCTTATCTGATCATCAACTTCCCTATATCCAACCAACATTGCGTCAACGGTTATCTAGTGCTTATAAGGTTGTACAATATTGTGCCTCAGTTGATTGGTGCGGCAGGAGAAGGTGTTTTATTGTATATATTGGATCACGTGCAATTGATCCAATCGTGATATATTTGACCCAGTACTCAAACTTCAATCACCTCAGCTCAATTTAACCGATTTCATCTATTATTACCTGAAATTTTAATCGTGTAAGCAGTTCAAGAAAGATGATCCGCTAATCATCCAGGGAAGAGGAGCGGGATCCGGACTAATCATGGGGTGAGTGAAATTTTAATTTCGTTTTATTTTAATGTATGAATGAGTATGGACGTGTATGTCTTTAAGTATGGGTGCATGTGTGTATATTTAGGAGTGATTGTATGTACGTATGTGTGAGGCTGTGGTTGTGTGATTGTATGGAGGTATGGATAGAATTCTATTTGCGGATACTAATTTTACTTGTACTAAAATTTACAACCGGAATATATTAAATTGATTAAAAGAAAAAATTCTAATTTTTTTCTAAACCGCTTTAATAAAGTGTAAATAGTTTAAATATTGAATTTAATTTGATTGGTTAATCAAATTATGAGAATTCCAACATTGTGTTTTATGATTTAGTTCAATTGAACAAAAATAGTTTTGTAAAATTTGAATGCGTTATGAACTCAACATCTGTTAAACCTAAGTTCCAGGACCCTGATGACGATTCTTTTGCATCAACAATAGACGCTCCATCAACTGATGATGACGTGACCCCTTTTATCCTTATCGTGCATCATTCATTGACCTTCCAAAATCAACGTGAACGTCTTCCGATTAAAAAAAAAATTTATTTAACCAAGTCATACATTATATTGTTTGGAAAACTATCGAACATTAATATTAATCGGTGAAATGGTGTGTGGTAAAAGTACTCAAGTTTCACAGCTGCTGTCATATTGAAAGCGAGAGATTTTCATAACAACTATATAATGAATAACTTTCTATATGCAGAACACAAAAAAACACAATTAATGGGATTACGTGGTCTGTAATAAAATTTTAACCTAATCTATAAAACAAAAAAGTATTACCACATATGGCATAATGGTTGGACCAAGCTCTCCACTCAGTAAAAGTTTTTTTTGATTCTATTATTTCTATTGATAGTAGTTTTTTTTTGCACAATGGATGTCGAATTTTTTTGTTTTTGGGTTATCTCCGCAATTAGCATGCAACATCCAATATGAATTTGTCGGTAGTTTTAGGAAAAACGGAAGTTCTATGGGGATATTTTATTTCATTCATGGTAAATGCCATAACCTCGATGATGAAAGTGGTGTGTGTGTGTGTGTATTTATGTATGTACGAGCGTATGGGAGTATTGATGATGGTGTATATCTATGCACATGTGGGTACGTGTCTGTGTACATGTGGGTGCGAGCGCGAGTGGATGAGATGTGAGAGTGTGTGAATGGATTTAAAATAAAGAGGCTGGACGTGGTTATCGCGGTTCTTACGCCTATAGGGTCGCCAGAGTCTAATTTTGTTCGCTTGTTTTTTTTTCTTTTTAACCCGTTGGAATATCGTATTACGCGTACATTATGTTTATTTGTGCTGAAGTAGCAGGATTTCTTTCTCGTTCACCACATGGAGTGCAGCTAGTTTGGGGCTATTAATACAACCTCGCTAGGTACACGGCCTACTATGCCAATTTGTTGATTCGTCAACGAGGAGCGCTTCATTACAAGCATTTGCCGTAGTAATATCTTTAGAATAGTGTAAGAGCTCCAACCACTCTTCTATTATGCAGAGAATCCATACCCGATGTTATCATTGGATCCTCTATCAGTTTCAAAGCACGTCTGTGAACCCGAGCAGAAATTTTTCAGGGCTCACGTAAGGTCCTGATCAGGTTTGTCCTAGTCCGGATCACGCATTGGTAGGGCAGCCTGATCATGAGTGTAACGCTTAATAATCGGAACAGGCCCTGATTGGGATATCTGGACCAGACCCTGATACATAAGTTAATCAAATTAAAATAAAAAGATTACAGTGGAAAAAGTTAAATCATACACATCACCTTAATCACTATTATTATAGTCTGTCAGCCGAGAAGCAGGCAATAGCAGTGCAATAGTTGCTTGTAGTGATGTAAAAGTGTTTAATACAATTGTATAATACCCGATATTATACGTAAAATACCGCATTGTCCAAAACGTTGTAAAATACATGGTATTTTACTATAAATAGTTATTTATTATACAAGGGAAAAAAGTAGTAGATTTTAGCTCGAGGTTGTGTTGGGGGAGACAAAAAACCGAGAGCTAAAATCTACAATTTTTCCCGTGTATAATACACTATTTTTTTCTGTGACTGGATAAATATTAATATAATTATTGAAAAAATAATATTAAACAAATATTACAATATGTATATTCACCACACCATACGAATTTTTCTTGAATAAAAACTTAAAATTAAGTTTCATTTTATTTGTCAAAACCAGTTATTAACATCAAGAAGAAAACGGTATAACTTTTCATTAACATTAAAATAGTCATAAATGTTCATAAATATTCATAATATTCATCATTTATGTGTATATATGTATTTATATATATATATTTATCTATCCGGGAAAAAAGTACATACTTTTTTCCCGGGGAAAAAAGTATTTTATGAAAAGTAGCATTTTTGCACCTGTCAGCAGAAGCAAAATGTTAAACTTTTTTCCCGTCACAGAAAAAAAGTATTTTTTATTCTCATGGCGTGCTAAGTAGCAAATAGCCCTTTTATTAAAATTGTGCGTGGATAGCCGAGAAGCGATAAAAAAACATCCATGAAACGATTTTAACTATATATTTCTAAAATGAATAATACTCTAGTGAATTTTAAACCAATTGAAATTTCAGTTAGGGGTCAAATACGAAAATCCTGATCAGGGCCGGATATATTCCAATAAGGTTAAATCTAAAAGGGTATTCTAAATCAGGCCCGGAGCAGGCTCACATCAGACTGCCCTAATAGGGATTGCTCTTGTAGGACTGACCAGGTCTTGATCACGCCCTGACTGTATTCAGGTTTTCCCTAACTAATTTTGCCACGAAAAGAATATGATCATGCCATTTTAGATTCTGATTGATATTAGTACCCAACAGTTTAAGCGTAGGTAGGCGAGTTTATTACTAGTTGTCTGGAAAATGTTGCATTACAGCTATATAGCGAGTTTTTATGGGACAAAACGCTCGACTTCGATTCAACTTATTTTCTACAATGACAATTAGTAGTTAGACTAGATGGCTGTTTTTTAAAAGAATAGGAATGGAAGATAGTACTGTCGTCGGCAAATATATTGGGTTTGTGGTGATAGAGATTAAATCATTGATAAAGATCAGAAAAAGGGTTGGTGATAGAATCGAACTCTGGGGAACACCAGCTTGAATTTCGAATTCATCCGACATGGCACCATCCAGCACCTCTCTGATAGAACCAACATATCAAGGTCTTACAGACTCCAAATGAAATTAATTTATTGTTAAGAGCCCGATGCCAAACTTTGTCAAACGCTTTGGATATGTCAAGGGAAATAATATGAGACTCACCAAAGTCATGAATTGTTTTACCCCATTTCTCCGTGAGGACTGACATGATGTCACCAGTAGACGTTGTTTTACGAAATCCATATTGGCGGTCGTGGAGAAGATTGTTGTTTCCGAGATATGCTATTAGTTTATAATTAATAATTTTTTCCATGACTTTAGCAAGTATCGAGGTTAATGCAATGGGACGATAGTTTGATGGGTCAGACTTGTTACCTTTTTCGGGACTTGTTGAACGTTAGTCAGTTTCCACATTGATTAATAAATGCCCGAGCTTAGGGATAAATGAAGGAGACTAATTACTGGATAAAATAGAGTATCTGCGCAATGTTTTACTACAATAGGTAGGATACCGTCCGGAACAGTAGATTTGCTAAGATCCAAATTAAGCAGTGTTGACCGCAAAATTCTTGGACGAAAGTAAATTTTATTCATTGATATTGGATAGGTGGAATGTTGAGCGGATTTATACCGAAATCATCGACGACAGAGTTAGCAGCAAAATTTACCGCAAGTATATCTGCCTTCGCTTTGATTTCTGTTACAGGGTTCCCTTGGTTATTCATTATTGGTGGAATAGAAGATTTGATAATGTTATTGCCAACCTCTCGAATAAAATTCCAATACGATGGGCTGCCTTTTTGGTGCGTAAACTTTTACGCTTAGCATTAGAATTGAAAAGAAATTTAGCTTTTTTAAATATACTATGACAGTTGTTTCTAGCCCTGATATAAAGAGATCGACTACTGGGAGATTTATCACGCAGATTTATCATTTTTTGGCAGAGTTTTTTAAGAAGAACGACCGACTGTCACTAGTCGAACAGCATTTCCTGCGAGGTATCAACTACTTATGGTGGAACACAGAAGGATGCAAGGTATTCAAGATGTTTATTCAGAGATAAAACGTATAACCACCGCACGTTCCTATCAAGTTGTGTATGGATTGTGTTGCTGCACATCTATGGAATTTTATGAAAACATCTTAAATATGACGAAGGCATTGAATTAATAGTGTAAATGCTCAGCTTTGCTTTTGCGTCTAAAAAGCCTACCAATCTAACGGCACTACCTCCCGTAGTAAAAAAATTGACTTTGAGAGAATGTTTATCCTGACTTTATGATCGTGCCCATTGGCAGAATATAGTTAGTAATGCGAAACCTCTCCAAAAAGCCGTAAAGAAAATGATGTGATGGTGTATTTTAAATTTATCAAGACACATTTTTCAGAATAATTACTACCCAAATAGTCAAGTTGTCAAGTAATACAAATAATTCAGTTTTTTGGTTCGTGGGATTATTTTTAACCTTAACCTTTAAACATCCAGCAAAACAACTTCAATATTATATTAAGTATTATCAATTATCAATAGTATGTTAATATTCCGATTGAATATTTTATGCAAATAAAAATGAAAATAGTAAATTTTATCGCGTGTTGTTATATAAATTAAAAAGAAGAACGTTACGAGAAAATTAAATTAATATTACTTAAAACCAAGAATAATTATCTTCAATTCTTTTCCACTTTTTCCTATAATCACGAGATAATCATTGAAAGATAATAAATGATTATTTACTTTTATTTATTGCTTTATGTTTTTATTAAATTAATCTGAAATTAAAACTCATATATTTTATACAAATGTGTATATACATTATTGGTCGTGCTTGCTGTACATCAAGTAAAATCAAGTTCAGCCTCTAGGTGATTCTCATATTGAACAACAGAGGAAAATTACAGGTAAATCTATAATACATCAGAAATCTTCTCAAATTATTATATTTTTTTTTTTCACATAATAACAACAACAATATCAAAGAATTATTTAATCAACTGTCTTTCTACCACTTTCAAAATATGTATTTAGTTATTTCATCTAATATTTTGATGTCTTAATGTTATTTTATTTAAGAATATGTCTGTCTGTCCTGTTTGTTATTCTTACATTTAAGGTTCAAATTATACTGGATAAAATTGTGTTATAATTAATATGTATTACTGTAGCTTGAAAATGACAATTGCAACTAAGTCACGTATAGTATAATGTTATTTTGTTAGTTGTATATTTACTAGGTAGAAATGCTTTGACTTCTTAGACTTCTTGGTTGGTTATTATACCGATAATTTTACTATGCATTAAAACAAATTTGATACCGTATTAAGATATAATCGCTTTAAGTGATAAAATATGATCAGTGATTGTTTTACAAGATACAATTCTGATTAACCTCAAAAAACAAATTTATAACTGTAATTATAGATAAAATATTCTTTTTTTTTTTTAAACGCAGCATTAATAACGTGCT